>CAWUFW010020284.1:0-156396 GCA_963921515.1 Calotriton arnoldi | reverse complement strand
GCACCACAAAGGATGCCCAAGTTCACGCCCATGGAGCTGACGGTCATGGTCGACGAGATCATCAAGGTGTACCCACAAATCTATGGGAACATGGTCCAGCACACACCACTAGCCACCAGAAACAGAATGTGGACCCGGATCGTAGACCAGGTCAATGCAGTCGGGACCCTGCCCAGGAACAGAACCGAGATAAACAAACGTTGGAATGACGTAAAGAGCCTGGTCAAGAAGAAGGAGGGCAAAAACAGAGAGCTGGCTGCCGTCACTGGCGGAGGGAATCCCGCGCTCTTTAAGACCTTCAAAGCGTGGGAGGAGAAGGTGCGAGTCGTAATACATCCGGAGATCCTCGCCGGATTAGCAGAGGGAGTGGAGGCTGGTAAGTACAAACTAATGTATACCAGCACACCGCTATGTACACACATGCGCAACCACCATGCCACAGCTCCCAGGGACAAACACCCCCATGTCCAGCACACAATACACAACACATCACACGCACATGCAACAGACACTACCACACACAGGCCAAACCGAACAACTGTAAGATGCGTGGGGACATGTGTACACTAAGCCAGCCACGTAACCACCAACAGGTCCACAAATATGCCAGAAGCGCCACAACGAGCACCCACCACACCCATGTGTCCGCCACAGCTGCACCAACTGACAAGTAACAGGTAAGTGGCAGGAACACAAAGTGCAGTGGGTCGGAGGGGGGACAGCTGAAGTACAACACCCACCAGGCCCCCACTCCCACAGACCAGCAAGGTGGAGCACTCCCCACACCCATGTGTCAGGCACAGCTGCACCAACCGACAAGTAACAGGTAAGTGGCAGGAACACAAAGTGCAGTGGGTGGGACGGTGGACAGCCCAAGTACAACACACACCAGGCCCCAGTCCCACAGCACAGCAAGGAGGAGCATCCCCCACACCCCACACCCACGTGTCAGCCACCGCAGTGCACAACGACAGCCGAAAGGCAGACATCACGGTCCACAGCAATCGGTGTCAGTGGGTGTACAGCCACCCCCACGACCCACTACACCCCCCCACCCCCACAGACCTGCAACATGGAGCACCCCCGCTAAGAGCCATGTGGCATCCAGTACAGTGCACGCACGAACAACTTGCAGGTGGGAAACTGGACAGGGCTGGATTACTGGAGGCATGAGGACCATAACACCACCAACACATGGGACATGTCACGTAGCACACGAACACGCAGCACCGCCCACCGTCACGAACAAGTGAACAATGTGCACACGGACATGAACAGCAGACTCACACCCCACATGACCCATCACAGACATAGCAACACCCAAGGAGCCACGTCTGCATGCACAAGCCACACTGAATATAGTCCCACACGGCAGCCACTGTGCAACTCATCACACACAACCGAAACACCATTGAAGTCCTGTCCATGTAGCCCCTACTGCCTGTCAACCACACACCCCACAACTACGCCTATGTAAGACAAACAACACTAGACGCAACAGAGCGGAACAACAGAAATGCACACGAACACCACTGAACCCATCAAACACACAGACACACCATGCACATACAACATACCATCCATCCCATCCGTCAGCCCCAGTCTCATGAAAGGCATGTCATCCGCACAGCTGCCACACATACAGCAGTCACGCTAAGACACATGCCCATGACCAACCATGTGCCAGAAGTCAATTAAGCGCACGACACACTGTGAGCAACAACACACAACATGGGCCACACCCCCCCGAGCACTGCAGTGATGCACATGGCACAGGGCAGCACGCACACCAAGGAGATGGGACAACTGCAATACGTTGGCTGGCACACAACTATCACTCACTCATAACGATGCGTCCAATGCCATGTCCAGTAACCACAACAGACAGCAAATATGCAGGGCATGTCAGGCATGCACACACCTCAGACCATGCACTGTCATGCTGCCACAACACATGTCACGTTCGGCACCCATGGCTCACAGCATGTACCCCAAAAGCATATACCCTCCCAAATGCGAATCTGGGGCATGGCCCCCATGTTGCCATATGCGTTCCTAAGCGTTCCATTTGAACTCCAAAAGCAAAGTACAAACCAGACCCAGGATGGGCCAGGAGCCCGCATACACCAGAGTCACAATGAGTAGGGGCAAAGCAACACACCCATCGGCATGGCCAATCCGTCCCATGCCACATGTGCACAGCACACAGTCCCATTGCCTAGCACACACAACTACAGATGCCACAGCCACACACTCGCCTCCGGGAAACCCATGTACGAGATTGCACGAACTGCCAATGTCAGACGACTAATACATACTTCGCCAGGTGCAACACAATAACAAATCTCATTCTCTCCACAGGTGACGAACTGCTGGACGCTGGGGATGGAGACAGCAGCCAGCACAGCCAGCCTACAAGCCCCCAACGAGGACACACGGATCTGGAGGATCTGTCCACCTCTTCGGACACGGACCACCAAGCTGGCCCATCTGGCGTGGCAGGGCCCAGCCGCTCCCCAGGACCCCTCCTACCCACCAACCCATCATCCAGGGATGCTGAACAGTCCCAGTCCCCTGCTGCCACTGTCGTTGCGGCCACACCCACGGTCATTGCGGCCACTACCACTGCCGCAACCGCCACCATCGCCGCACCGACCACCACCGCCTCCACCACCACCACGTCTTCGCTGGCACCAGCCCCAGCGCAGGTGGTGGCCCGGCCGACTGGATCCACCCTGGGAGCCACAGCGAGGACCGTGGTGAGCAATGTGGCTAGTGGGCAGGCCGGTGGCAGCAGGACTGGTAGGAGGAGCAGGGTCAGGGAAACGCCAGCCTCCCCTGGGAGCCATGCCCTGCCTCAAATGGCCAGAGTCCTTGGGGCCTATGAAGAGGCCCAAGGACAATGGGCCAGGTCTGCTACTGACACGCGGGAGGTGCTGGGGGTGCTGAGGTCCATGGACGCCCATATGGGCCAATTCGTGTCCCGTATGGACCAACTCGTGGACCTCATGGGCCAGCTGGTGGTGGCGGTGGGGTCACAGGCAAGGCCAGCAACACCACCTCCGCCACCACCTGCTAGGGCGCAGGCTCGGGCAGCAGTGTCCACTTCCCCTGCGTCCACAGCCAGTGAGCACACCTCACCCACCACCAGCAGGTCGCCACCACACACCCCCTCCCAAACGTGGAAGGGGCCGTCCGAAGAGGAAACAGATCTCCCGGGAGGACTTCGCACGCTCCAGTCGCAAGTGAGGCAGCCAGCCAGCCTTCCGCCAGCCTTCCTTGACCAGCCACTGCATTGACTTGCTCTACGATCCCACTCCACACAGCCAGCTGGATGGCATGTGTGTGTTGGACTATGGACATAGAACCAGTGGGTACACCCTGATCATCACGCAGCCATGACCGACAGCTCATTGTCACTGCACGCACCACTTTTGTCATCACCTTACACACAATCACATGTCACAGTTTGTAATAAATGCACCTTTTTCACTAACTGCTGTTTGTGCCCTGTGTCTTTATTGTACGGAATACAACGGCCACCTTGGGCGGAAAGGCACCTGATGCGTGGCATGGAAATGGAATCCGGAGGGCCTGTAGGGACCTAGGGGTGGGAGACAGAACAGGAGCACATTCAATGAGTGTGTCACACACCCATCACACAGTACATGTCAACAACTACAAGCAATGTACACACATCGCACAGAGCAATAGGGCACAATGCCACAGCCACCAACAGTGGCATACTACCCTGGCCATGGAGCGTTGACACACTGCACGCAGTGAACATACGGCCACCCTGACACAGCACACACACACCTGCATAGATACAGACACATCATCCGTCGTACATGGACACTCACCGTCAAGTGAAGTAGCGGGCGATGAGCTGCTGGCGCACATTCCCAGCTTCCTCCTCTCCGCTGTCCACCTCACTCGAGCTGTCCTGGTCTGCGGGCTGGGGCCCTGGTTGATCTCCGTCATCCACAATGAGGGGGATCTGCTTCCGAATGGCCAGATTGTGCAGCATGCAGCACGCCACCACTATCTGGCACACCTTCTGTGGGGAGTACGCCAGTGCACCCCCGGTGCGGTCCAGGCACCTGAACCTGGACTTGAGGAGGCCAAAGGTACGCTCGACCACATGTCTGGTCCTCCCATGTGCCTCATTGTATCGATCGTCTGCTGGGGTGCGAGGATTCCTCAATGGACTGAGCAGCCATGCCCCATTCGGATACGCAGAGTCACCTGGGTGTGAGGGACACAGAGAACCGTTGCTATTCCAACTGGACAGGGGACAGCATCGCACAACCAGCACGCTACACCACTCCACATACTCACCGACAATACAGCCACGATCCTGTTGCAGATTGGCCATCAGTAGTGGCAAGATGCTGTTGCGCATTATGTGTGCGTCATGGGCCGAGCCTGGAAACTTTGCACACACGTGGGTGATCACCATGTCCGCAAGGCACACCACTTGCACATTCAGGGAGTGCGTGTGCTTCCTGTTGCGGTACAGGTGCTCAGTGGCCTGTGGTGGAACAAGGCCAACATGAGTGCAGTCAATGGCTCCCACGACGTGTGGGATTCTGCCAAGGGCATAGAATGCACCCTTCACTGCCGCCAATTCACGAGCCCTGGGGAATCTGATGTACCTGTTCCGGTACAGCATCATGGCTGCCAGTACATCCCTCAGCACCTTGCTGAACATGGGCTGGGACATCCCTCCTCCACTGCCCACTGTGTGCTGGAATGACCCAGTGGCGAAGAAATGCATGGCGGCCATCACCTTAGCCGTGGGGGTGACAGCAGTCGGATACACCCTGCGGGGACGGAGATGGGGCTCTAACATGGCACACAGTCGATGCAGAGTTGGCCTGTCCAGCCGAAACTTCCTGATTACCTCTGTATCGTCCATGTCCGCCAGCAATTGGTATGGGCGGTCAATGTTCGGTCTCCGCCTGGGTTAAATGACAGAGGACACATGTCAAAGCAACACGGCACATAGCAATTTCGCATACACATCACTGACATGACTGAGCAAGCACATGAGCCACAGCCCAGCTGTCAAGCTGGGACGGCACGGCCACAATACACTTACACAGGTCTCCCAACAATGGCAATGGCAAGTGAGACATACCACTGCCATGTGCATGCACATGGGGATCTAGGCCCCAATGACTTGCGGGGCGTGCTGATGGGGACTGACTGCATATTCGTCAAGCGGCAACGCCACGGCAACATGAGTGTCTGCTGAGCATGGTACTGCTTCCGAGGCTGGATGAGTATGGCACACGACGACGACGATGTGGGCACGGGCTGAGCGGCCAATACAAGTGGGACCTGTGGCACGAGGGGATATGAGACAGTAGTAGGTGTCAGCACTGCACCCTATGTACAGCACTGTACGGATCACAGCTCCCGAAACATTGACTGGTGTCCACATTGACAGCCCCATGCCAAGACGGCTGTGTGCTTGCAGTCACACGTCACAGGTGAGAGGTTACATTGCACGTGCCAGGTGGCAGTCGTACATAGTGGGAGCTGGCATGTGTGTGCATGTGTCTCCTGTTCAGGATCCACCAGATGGGCGCTGACTCTGTACTGACCATTGGACACAGCATGTTCCGTGGAAGGCTTGTGTGTGTGGGATGGTGGCACTGGATGTGCCTCCGTTGGGTGGGGGGCCATGCACAGGGCGGGTACGTCGATGATTGCGCATTGTTGGTCACGGTGGGTGCACCAGCTAAGATGTGTTGCCCTGTGTTCAATTCCTATGTCCGCATGATGATGGACTGTGGATGTGGGCAGACTACACATTGGTCGATGTGCTGTCTATATGCATGTGCCTTCACACCAGGCACAGCTGCCCCTGCACATGTGACCCCTGGTGGACTCGCTGCTGGGTCTGTGGAGCTGATGCACCTTCTGCGCGTGGGGCGGACAGCTCTCCTCACTTCCCTCATTGCGCATGTCATGTCTTTGCCGCAGGTGACATGGATCATGGAGGGCCCACATGTACGCGTGGGTAGGCTACACATGATGGTTCACTGGTCGCCACCCCCAGTCAGTGTTTCGAATGGGAAGGTTGTCGTGCTGGTGGTATGTTCGATGTGGCGGATGGGCGGGCCTTGGTGCGGGCTTACATTCCGGACATGGGGGGGTAGTTGGATTGGCGACTAGTTGCAGTACACACGGGACACGTCTCTTCCTTTCCACATCTGGGTCATCCCTTGTACTAAGTGACAGTGATACAGTCATCTTCGCCCCAGCCCTCATGTCCTCCCCTCGCCCCCCAATATGCATGCTCACCTGCGAGGCTAGCGCTTGCACAGGCAGCCCCAAGCTCGCACCAGAGAGGGCAAGGAGTGTATGTGTGGGTCCAGTTGCACGAGTGGGCTGTCTCAGGGTATGATGTGTGGCGGGACACCGTCCACCTGCGTGGTGCCCCAAATGGAGACCCGGCCTGCATGGACTATGCATCACAGTCTTCGCCTTCCGGATCCGCCACCTGCGACACCCAGTGGCTGTGGCTGCCCTTGCGGCCATGCCGCGTCCGTCTGTGGCTGATGGCCCACACATTCACTCTTTGGCCTCTCTGGGGAGGGCTCAGGGGTGGTGGCGCACGCGCTTGCACTTAGTCGCAATGGCATGTGGCGTGGTTGGTATGATGGGCAATGGATGGGATGGTGCGAGCCACCTCCCGTGACGTCAGTGCTGCTCGTGCTGTGGTGCGTCCCCCTACACTTCCATTTGACTTTTTGCCATGCTGGACGTTGAGGTTCTATTGCCTGCGTGATATGACCAGGAGGAGCGCGAGGAGACCTCTCACACACCATGCTCCACTGCCATCCCGTGCCCTGTATCGCCTGTGCGGATTGACTATGTTGGGGTTACACCTGGTCGACTGGGGCTGTGTGTGCCTTGTCAAGGGGCATGGCGGGCGCACAACAGGATCCAGCTCGTCCACAGAGGGTGGGCTGAGGTGCGCCTGGTACCGCTTTGTACGTGTGCCCGGCTGCTGTGCACACACGTGTTCACTCCCCCGACAGGTGTCCTCTCACAATGCCCAGGGAAGCGGTGGTGTACTGTTCATGAGCCCTCCCAACACGGCGTGCTCCAACTTGGCATGTGCGCATCTACCCGTCGCACCCACCCACCTGAGCACTGCGTCCATACGACTTCACACGACACATGTGTGTCTTCCACAGTAGTGCTACTCATTTGCGTTGACATCCAATACCAGTGGACTACATGGTCATGTCACGACTGCCGTGTACTTCACATACTCTCATCCTCTCTCATTCGTACTTGTGAAATGAGTCAGCGGAGACAGTTCTGGTTTCAAACATTATATTGAGTCTTCTGTCCTCTGTGATGCAGTATAGTGGACACTACTGGCAGCGGAATACATATTGAGGATATACTGAGCATGATTACAAATGGGATAGGGTGTGGGGTTACATCTGCTTGGCCAAGGCTGTGCTAATGTACATTTACGTATAGCTGCGGAGCTGCGGACTTTGACACAGACGGTATACATGTAGCCTACCAGACCGCTCGGCATCATGGGCACAGTCCATCTCAGTTCCATGTGACAGGTTTGCTGCGGTTGTTCCTCATGCACGCGTGCATGTGAGATGACATCAGGGCATGTGCTTGCGTGCATGCAGCGGCGTGCCACTTGTTGTTGCACTGTGGTGGTTACTGGACATGTCACAGTCACTGGGGTCGTGTTGTTGTTGTATGCACTTGTCGTCCATGCAAAGGTCCTGGTATGGGATTCCCGGGGCGGGGGTGGGAGGGGTGCAGCACCCACAGACTCCAGGCGACCTATTCATGTCCACTGAGCGGTGTGTGTGTCCATGTGCGCTGGATCCATGTCGTGTCCTGGTTGTTCGTGCAGTTCCGTCCATGTGGGTGCGATGCACAGAGCCCATGCCACTGCCTCCCACGATGCATGCGGTGTTCCTGGATGTGATGGGGAACAGTGTGCATGTCCCGGTCATATCCGATGTCATGGCGATGTCGTTGATGGTGTGGTTACAGTTGCCGGTCGTTTGGTATGGCTGTTGTGGTGGTGACTGGCCAGTCCGTGCGGAAGCTGAGCATGGGTGCGGGGTTGGACTTCATAGGTCACTCGGGAACCTGCGTTGTGGTCCGACGTATTTACAGGTTGTCAGGTATGCGATGCCGTCCAGCAGGGCTTCCATGTCATTGGTGGTGTACATGTTTGCCAGCCAATGAAGCGGATGGTGGCTGTCAAGGTGTTGTTCGTAGGTTGTCCCTTGGAGGACCATGATGGGGCATGCTGGGTGACATTCGATGTAGCTGTTCTCGATGATCCGTCGTGTGGAGGCACAGTGGTTCCATTTCAGTGCGCGTGCGATGTTGGCCACATACGCCATGCCCCCATAGGCAGAGCAGGCCCTGTCGTGTGCGTCCAGAGGGAGGAGTAGTGGTAGCAGGTCCGCCTTCAGACATGCCGGGTTGGAGAGGCATATCTCGACGGGATGCTGGTAGGGACACCTCCGACAGTAGAAGACGGGCATGACGCAGCTGAACAATGTGATGCGGTAAGTCAGTCGGTAACTTACGTTCAGCAGGGACAGGAGATCGCATCCCAATGTATGTATCGTGCTGGTTTGGTACAGCTTGAGCTCTTCGGCGTAGTTGGGTAGGTGTGTTGCGGTTGCCATTTCGCAGCGGTGCGTTGTGGTGGCGTGCTCCGGCTGTGTGTGCAGTCTGCAATGTGCACGCTCCGAGGTTGCTGTGAGCTCTGTGTAGTCGTAGGGAGACAGGACTTGTGTTCTGTTGGCTTGTTTGGAGGACACGGGCCCTCTTCCCACATGCTTCTCAGACAGTTCAAGGTCAGTGCTGTGTGACTCCTTCCAATTAACTTGCATGTGGCCGACATGGGGGAGTGTTTTCTTCTTTCTTCCCCGTCCGTTGTGTGCTTCTGTGATATGCGCTATCTGCCGTGTGGTCGGTCTCCTCGGCATGCCTGTGTTGGTCTATTCTTGGACAATGGCTGTATTCACCGGCTTCTGTCGTAGGGCTGTGGTTTCGGAGTTGGAATGGAAGGTCATTCAGTGCTGTCTGCTCTCCCTTGTGTGGGCGGCAGGCTGCCTTTCCGCTCTGCGTTGGGCCTTGTGTGTGGATGTAATTCTTGGGCCACCTGTTGTCGGTCACCGGGCTCTTTGGTGTTCCGTTTCATGTGTCTTGTTCATATGTGCAGGGTGGTATGGGTTTTTCAGTGTGGTACTGGCGTTCCTCTTCCCGAAGGGGCCCTGCTTCTCCTAGTTGGTGTTGCCGCCGCTGTGTGCTTCGCCATGTTTGTTACACTGGGGTGTGTCCTGCTGTTGCGTGACTTCACTGACATGTGTGCGTCGGTTGTGTGGCGTTGGGTGTTGTCCGTGAATTGGGCGTTGGGGACATGTCTGTGGCCGGCCTGTCACGTGTCATGTGCGTTCGGGGTGGGGCTGGTGTGTGTGCTGCTTGGTTGTGTCCCTGTGTCTGTGTGCGACGCATGCATGGCGCTGCGGTTGGCCTCTGCGTTGTGCGCATGTGTGGCGGCGTCATCGGCGCTTTGGGGCCGTGACGGGGTGGTTGGTTCCTAGTCCCAGGTGGTGTGTACACATGTGTTCCGCGATGTTTGGATTTGGCCTGTGTGTCATATGTGGATGCAATGGTGGATGTGTAGTGTGCACGCGCTGGTGGGGGGTTGTCCGCTTTTTCCGCCCTTGCACTGTGTGCGCTGTTTGCGTGCACTTGTTGTGTGTGTGCCTACCTGCGTCTCCGCGGTACGTTGCGTCCTTGGTGGTGCATCAGCAGAAGCATGGTAAGGGCCTGCAGTGCTGTATTCATGCCCGGGGTGCCGCTTCTTCGTTGTCCGTGCTCTGCGTCCGTGTTTCCGCCTCTCTTTCACGTGCGGTGTCTCTTTGCCGTGGGAGCCGTTTGTTTGCGGCATCGTAATTTATGCGCCGGGCGGGACGTGTTTCGTCGGACGGTGTGTGTCAGTTGTGCTGCGCCGCTACGTGTGCGGGCGCACTTTGATGGCGGACGGTGTTGCTGGCTTGCCGGCGGTGTTTGGCCTGCTTTTCGCATCGTAATTGGGCGGGCGTGTGGACTGCTGCGTGCCGGCGGTAACTGGTGGTTTTTGCATCCGCCAGCACGGCGGTAGTGCTTCCGCCCACCATCGTAATGGGCCCCTTAGTTTTAAAAGTATATATATATAACTTTATTATATATATTATACTAAGAGATTAATATATACATTTGTAAATTTAGTGTATTTGTAACTGGAATAAAGATATATTATTGTTAAATAAATTTTTGGGGAATCGCGTCTGGTGCACGCTGGTTGCGCGTCGGGTACGCGAATCCCATGTGACTTCAAAAGAAAGCATTTCATTGGTTAAAAAGCTTTCTATTCTTGTCCTTGCAGGACCCCACCCAATGTTTTCATTCTTCCAGCAGCATCTTCAGAAGACACAGCTATTGTGTTTTCTGCTCCTCTTTATTTCATTTTTTTGGTGTTTTTTTTATTCACTAAGAAAATGGTTTCTGCTAATCCACCACAGGACATTCCTGCAGAAGAAGAGAAAGTGGAAGAACCTATCAAGCGATGCAAGGAGAGTATTGTGTGGGCTTTCTTTTCTATACCACCTGGAGAGAAGAAGGTCAATGCACGGAAGGTGACCTGCACTATTTGTGAAAATATCCTATCTCGGGGATCCGAGAAAAAATATTAATACGGAACTTCATCAATGATGAAGCACCTACAGACCACACACCCGAATCGTCTTGCGCGAGAACAACATTGTCGCCAACTCCAACAAAGTCAGCAAGATGATCAGGTCGCAGGGCCTAGCACTTTGGCAGGTTCTTCCGTATCCACCCACACTGGACAAATTATTCCAGAGTTCACTGGACTTGAGCAGCACTGCATAAAGTGCAAAAAACTACTTTGTACTGGAGAGCAATCTGTTGAAGCTGTTGTGGTTGCTGCAAAGAACCACCGCTGTCAATTTTTTTTGTTTGTTTTTGCAATGGCTTTATAATTGCAAAATGTTTTGAAAAGTTTTTCAGTTCATCCTGTTGAGTTTTTTATTTTTTTTGTTAAAAAACCCCCAAAATGACTAAAAGAGTTAAAAAAACACAAAAAAATGTAAAAAGAAGAAAAAAATGGTTCTTTTTAGAACTGTCTATTTGGTTGAAAATATACAAACTTGTATGTGTTGTATGAATTGATGCAAGTGTAATATGTGAATCATTGTATGAGTGCATGAGTACTGCCTGAGTGAATGAATGAGTACAGCAGTAATGCATGGGTCATTGGATGAGTGCATGGATAGTGCCTGAGTGAATGGATAAGCTCACGGGTAGTGCCTGTCTGATTGCATGAGTGCAAGAGTAGTGTCTGAGTGATTAAATGAGTGCATAGGTAGAGTCTGAGTACATGGAAGAGTGCATGGGTTTTGCTTGAGGGAATGGATGAGTGCAAAAAGACTGCCTGAGTGATTGGATGATTGCAGGCGTAGTGCCTTGGTAACTGGATGAGTGCATGGGTTGTGACTGGCTGATTGCATGACTGCAGGGGTAGTGTCTGGGTGATTGGAGGAGTGCATGGGTAGTGCCTGAGTGCATGCAGTGCCTGTGTGATTGGAGGAGTGCATGGGTAGTGCCTGAGTGATTGGATGAGTGCATGGGTGGTGTTTGAGAGAATAAATGAGTGCATGGCTAGTGTCTGAGGGAATGGATGAGTGCAATAGTAGTGCCTGAGTGATTGGAAGACTGTATGGGTAGTACTTGAGTGATTGCATGAGTGCATGGGTAGTGTTTAAGAGAATAGATGTGTGCAATAGTAGTGCCTGAGTGATTAGATGAGTGCATGGGTAGAGCCTAAGTGCATGGATGAGTGCATGAGTAGTGTTTAGGTGATTGGATGAGTGCATGGGTAGTGCCTGAGTGCATGGATGAGTGCATGGGTAGTGTTTGAGGGAATGGACAATTGCAGCAGCAGTGCCTGAGTGATTGCATCAGTGCATTGGTAGAGCCTGAGTGCATGAATAAGTGCATGGGTAGTGTCTGGGTGATTGGAGCGGATCACTGACATAACAATGACAGTCATAATATCAACCTACCAAATTATCGACACACAAATATTGATAACATAAATATTGATATTGTATACTTATTTTAAAAAATACACAAATATCGACAACAAAATATCGTCAAACATTAACATCGATATCACTAATATCGACACATAAAATATAGTTATAACTAATATTGAAAACATTAAACAAGCATACAAAATGACACAAATATCGATAACAAAAATATAGACAACACAATTATCTCCAAAAATAAAATATCAACACCTTAAAAATATTTATAATAACACAATACATACCCCCAAAAATATAAACAATATCAATAACACACACAACATATTAAATAAATATAATAGCACATATTTTAATTATATTTAAAAATAATAACTTGAACATTATTAAA
This sequence comes from Calotriton arnoldi, assembly GCA_963921515.1. Taxonomy (NCBI): domain Eukaryota; kingdom Metazoa; phylum Chordata; class Amphibia; order Caudata; family Salamandridae; genus Calotriton; species Calotriton arnoldi. The sequence goes on along the minus strand of CAWUFW010020284.1, from coordinate 143,871 downwards.
TACACCAAATTAATTACTCTTTCGAACATTATATATGAAATAAATAAATAGTATTATTTACAAATAATATACTATAACGCTTTTAAATAAAGAAAGAAAAAAAAAACCTATAACTAAACCTTAATTAGTGTTTCCCCTATAAGGAAACAACTGCCAAATTAATTAAAACAATAACTAACAACCAATGAAAATCACATACAATTAAAATCACCCAATAAGATTTAAAGAACAATTAATTAAAACACTATGTAAACCAAAGAAAATTCAACATTATTTTATTCTACAACAAGAAAACCAAGAATAAGAGGAATCTCTGCCGGATTCCTTCAGCAACATTGGACTACAATATACAAAACTCTGATTTCAGGTTCACAAGAATAAGGGGAATCTCTGCCAGATTGCTTCTGCAACATTGGACTACATTATAGAAAAGTCTGATTTCAGCTTCACAAAGTAAGTAAAATATCATTTTAATATTACAACTGTTTAAATTGTTCAGAAAACACTTTTTATAATAATAAAATAATTAAAATATATTTTTTAACTTATATCTCCTCTACAGATAATACAGAAGACACTCAACTATCACAATTAAACTAATATAACTACTAAAAATCCCCAAAAAGAAGCACAAGCTAAGCACAAACCCCCAACTGAAAACACAGTTAAACAAATTAATTAAAATTACTCTTTTTTTTCTTCAGCAAATATAAAGAAACACTAAAGACAAGCATCAAAGAAAAACCATCAGCGTGAAAAAAATTCAACAAATTCAACCTTGTAAGTATAATTTTGCAAATGTAAATGTGTTTAACAATAAAAGAAAATAGAAAAACATTTAATATTTTTTATATACATTTCTCTTAGCATTTGAAACATCACCATGACTGAAGGGGCTCAATTCATTGCTTCCCAGAAAGGAACATTTTCATTATGTTAATGGGATATGTTTACAGCCAAGAAAAACAAACAGGCGACAAAGTTAACGGGAAATGTAGCAAATATTATTCAAACAAATGTTATGGGAGGGCTACAACAAAAGAAACAACTGTATTATATGTTAGAGAACATAACCACCCCCCTAACATAGCTGAAATAGAAGTTCGAGACGCATTAGAAACTCTAAAAGAAGCTAGCACTAGCTCTCAAAAGCCTACTACTGAAATACTAATAGACATACTCCCCAGAGTCCCACAACATGTATCTGGCCAAATGCCCTCAATCTCATCATTAAAAATGATAATAGCTAGAACAAAAAAATCAACTGCTACCACCCCACCTGCCCCCAAAACGTTCAGTGACATACCACCTGAACTCACTATAACTCATAATGAAGAGCAATTTCTTCTTTATGACAATAAATCAAACGAAAAAAGAATAATAATATTTGGAACTCTCTCAAACTTACTTAAACTACAGACCTGTGACACATGGATGATGGATGGAACTTTTAAAATATGTCTCAAACCATTTTACCAGTTATATACAATTCATGGACTGTATCAAAATACAAACATCCCCTTTATATATGCCCTGTTACCAAATAAACAAACCACCACCTATATTGAACTCTTAACCAAAGTAAAACAAGAAACTAATAACTACTATCCTCAAAAAATGATCATTGACTTTCAACAGTCAATGATACAAGCCATACTAAAAAACTACCCTCACACAGCAATACAAGGTTGCTATTACCAGCTTAACCAATGCATATGGCGACACCTCCAAAAATATACACTAGGGGCCCGATTCCAATGTCGCATGGAAGGCCTTCGAATCGGATTTGGCTTTCCCGGATCCGATTTGTAGCCCTTGTTTACGCCCGAATCGTACACAGGTCCGAACGACCAAGTACGATGCGAAGATCGCGTACCCGCCAACCGAATCGTTTCCGGGACCAGAACCTGTCCGTACGACTTGTTCGTAGCCGAATCGTGCCGCGCTATGGAGCCGAATTCCGACCGAGCGAGTACGATGCGCGATTCGGACAGCCGCTTCGCCTTGGTCTCAGTGAGACGAAACGGCTGTCGGAAGCATACTTTGGGGGACGCATCAGGCCCCACTTCACCCGCGGCACTCCGAATCTGTCAGAGGGGTGTGCCCATGGGTCCCCTCGATCCAGGAATGCACAGTGTGACGGGCACCATAGGGTGCCCACCACAGGGTGTACGCTTTTCCCCACCCACCCCTTTTTTGCTATGGGAGCCTGTGTACACATCTGTACACAGGCTCCCATAGAGTTCAATGGGAGTCCAAGCGAACGAGTCCATAAGCATACGGCTGCATCGTACTCGCTCGTTCGGACCCCCAGAGCACGTTTCGCTCGGAAAGCCCTCCAGATCCGAGTCGTACAGAGAGCTTTCCTACTGAGATCGGAATCAGGCCCTTAGTGTAGAATATGCAACAAATAGCAACTTTGGATATGAAATTAAAAAGCTAATAGCACTAGCATACGTCCCAATCACTGATGTAGTAGAACACTACAATTTATTAATAGAAAGCCCGTACTACCAAACAAATGAACAAAAACTAAGGGGCTTATTAGGATGGCGCGGTGCTGGGACCGTCCGCCAGTGGTGCGGCGGTCCCGCACCACTAATTAGGATGCGACCGCCACCCTGGCGGTCGCATTGGCATCTTCAACTTTGCGGCGGACGGTGCTGTAGGCAGCACCCGCCGCAATGTTAAAGAGGCACGTTGTGTATTGCCATGCCCAACGTGGCAGGCACCGCGCGGTGCCTGCCACCTTGCCCATGGCAATGTAGGGGGGTACTATGGTACCCCCCAAGTGCAGCCCTCCCAACCCCCCGGGGGCCCGCAACGGGCCCCGATGCTAAACACCATTTGTCTTTCCATGGCGGCATCGCCGCCATCAAAAGGCCGGTGTTTGCCTGCATCCTAATCTGGTGGACGGTGCCTGCTAGGCACCGCCACCATTTTGGGCTCCCTGGGCCATCCGCCAGGCAATCGGGACGATTGCTGGCGGCGGACGGTCTTTGCGCCCGCTGCGGATGCATTCCTGTTCCCACCGCCATCCTAATCTGGTGGTGGGACGGATTGAGTTTGATGGCGGGCGGATCGCCACTGCCGGGCCGGCGGTGGCCACCGCCAGCCCGACGGTGGCGATCCGCCCGCCATCCTAATAGGCCCCTAAGTCCCCTACTCGACTATTTTGAGGATACCTGGGTGGGAAGGCTACACAGATCTTGACACAGAAGACAGCCCAAATACCACATTCCATGGTGGAATGTATATACCAGTACCCTAAACAAAGAAGCAAAAACTCATAATGCTGTATAAGGATGGCATAACACTTTCCAATTGGCAAAATGATAGGATACGGAACAATCCGATCCTAGACACAGCGCACTGCTGCTATGTCCCCCTGAGGGGTTTCACCAAAACTTTGTAAATATAACACTGGTTCAAGAAATAATAAAGCAATTACTCAATGATTTTCAATTGTGTCTTATTGAAAATGTAATTTCAATGTTTTCACCCACGTATAACATTCAAGACGAAACATGAGTATAAATATTTAACAACCATCAACTTAAATAGTACATTCTCTGTACAATGTGTGATATGAAACTAAAATACAAAAGACATTTTCATTTAAAAAACCCAATGCATTTCGGGTTAAAAACCCTTCGTCAGGGGAACATTTGTATCTGGGTAAATCAATCACACAATCTTCCTTTGCCGCCTGCCGGAACAAAAACCAAAAGATCCATATCAACAAACGTAAAGACAATGTTTATGTAATACACATAAAGTAGATTGCTTTAAAGAATCTGTTTCTGCGCCAACTGTGAAAATGAAAGTGCAGCCTATCTAGTACTCACAATGTGCACTGTTTAAAAATGAAAAAAATAAAAAAAGAAGAAAGAATAAACACACCCGGTGGTGATAAAGATAAAACCAAAGGTATTCCGAGTATATATGCCCGTGAGAAAAGTGCCTGAAGTTATCCACATTCAATCATGCGTAAGAAATTCCCAAGATAACAAACATGTGAAAATTCCAACGTAACAAGTAAGCATGCCTAATAAAAATATATCTTACCAATCATCACTGAGACCAATACAATAAGCTGCAAAACATATTTACACCAACCGTAAGCACGAGGTAAAGTTTACATGTCAAGCACCCAGTGCAAATGAAACTGCTTATAGGATCTTACCCAATTGTAGTGACAGCCCTGATGCCTCTGTAAAATAAATAAATAACGCGCTATTGTAGTAAACCTAAACCATTGCGTATGCCACAAAGAAAAACACAGCTGTCTGTACTCACCAGAAAGTAACCGCCAAGTGATCTAACCTCACGTGACCCCGCGCTGACGTTGGTACGTGAACACATATTGGGACATTTAAATAAACTACGTGAGCTGACGGCAAAGCGTCAGTTACTCGATAACTTTATTGAGACGTGATATCGAGTTACAAACACTGTGTATGCTAAAGTGAATCACACTAGCACCTAAATACCCTAATAAAAGTGTGCCTTAATATAAACCAATAATCAACTTAGCTCCAAATAGAACCCTCGATATTCAAATACTCATGAAGAATGAATTTCATCAATAACTCGTGCTTGAAATAAGATTGCGTAAACATCACGTATTCAAAAGGAACTCTCGACATTAAAATGTGCCTTAAACTTGAGTTTTATTAGCAGCGTGTCTAGGCAGCACGTAACGTACGCCATGCCCTTAAACAAGGCTCCAGGAAAATCGTAGACGTAAAATGAAGCCAGATATTCATACGCAATCCACGGGCGAATTAAAGTGCTCTACAACTGATAAAATGAAACACCATAAGTTGACTGGCTTAAATCCCTAAAGCTAAACTTGTCAATGCTCAATAAGATGTGAAAAAAAATGTGAAAAAAACCTGACAATATATAAATTCAAAAAACCTAAGCCTAGGCTGATGCGTGCTCAGTGAAAGTAAAGAGATTCTCACAGTGGGTGCAGAGACAGATGTACAGTAAAGATGCACAAGAATATTTGGCTGAAACTGACAGCTATACATCATGTGGAAGCAAAAGTTACATTTATACACATTAAAGGAAACATATAATTTCATAATGATCATTAAGACCTTTCGGTGTAATTGTCCCCAGGAATTTTATCCAATGTGTTTCCCTACGTGCCAATGATGTATGAAAGTCGATGCCTACTGGTATAGGAACTTTTTCTAAGATGGTGTACCTTAGTTGTGGTATAGTATGTGAGGTGTTAATCCAATGTGCAGCCAAGCATGAGTTGAGGTTTTTCGTGCGAATCATGCTTTTATGCTCAACAATTCTAGTCTTAATTTTGCGAGTGGTTCGTCCTACATATATCAATCCACAAGGACATTGAATGGCGTATATAACTCCTTCAGTGTTACAGTCTGATGAGTGCTTCAGCTTGATTTTCCTCCCAGTATGCGGATGTGCGAAGGTGTTGCCAGTAATTACATTACCGCATTGCCCACAGTTCCAACATTTACTCATGCCTTTATGTGTGTACTGTTCTGGTGGAAGAGCACCTTTCAAACATTCACGTAGATTTTTGGATCGTGTATGTGCAAACAAAGGTTTGCCATGAATCACAGATGTAAAATCAATTTCCTCCTCTACAATTTCCCATCTTCGCATGATGATCTTTTTGATTTTACATGCCTGGTGAGAATGCTTTAGAACAAACACCTCACGTTTAATGTTGGTTTTTGGCACTTTAGTAAGTAAATCTTCACGTTTTTCTTAAGTGCAACTTCAGTGGCTGATTTCAAAATCTCTGGTGGATATCCCCGTTCCTTGTATCTTTCTGATTGCTCTTGGATGAGTTCTTCCATCTGAGATTGATTGGATGAAATTCTTTTGATGCGTATGAACTGTGACACAGGTAAATGCCGTTTTAAGGTCAATGGGTGTGAACTAGTGAAGTGTAAAACATTGTTTCTATCAGTTGGTTTTCTGTACACCGATGTTTCTAAGCCATTATCTGTTTTGTGTATCACAATGTCCAAGATATTGATTCTGTTAGAATGAATATTGTGAGTGAATTGTATCCGAGCATTGCATTGATTCAGCAAGTGAATATTGGCCTCAAGTGATTCACAACTCCCTTTCCAAATCACCAGTATGTCATCAATGTAACGCATGTAGCTGACCAAATCTTTTTGCCATAGTTCATTATGTAGAATATTTGTTTCTTCAAAATGTGCCATGTACGTATTGCGTATGAATATCTGGCTTCATTTTACGTCTACGATTTTCCTGGAGCCTTGTTTAAGGGCATGGAGTACGTTACGTGCTGCCTAGACACGCTGCTAATAAAACTCAAGTTTAAGGCACATTTTAATGTCGAGAGTTCCTTTTGAATACGTGATGTTTACGCAATCTTATTTCAAGCACGAGTTATTGATGAAATTCATTCTTCATGAGTATTTGAATATTGAGGGTTCTATTTGGAGCTAAGTTGATTATTGGTTTATATTAAGGCACACTTTTATTAGGGTATTTAGGTGCTAGTGTGATTCACTTTAGCATACACAGTGTTTGTAACTCGATATCACGTCTCAATAAAGTTATCGAGTAACTGACGCTTTGCCGTCAGCTCACGTAGTTTATTTAAATGTCCCAATATGTGTTCACGTACCAACGTCAGCGCGGGGTCACACGAGGTTCGATCACTTGGCGGTTACTTTCTGGTGAGTACAGACAGCTGTGTTTTTCTTTGTGGCATACGGAATGGTTTAGGTTTACTACAATAGCGCGTTATTTATTTATTTTACAGAGGCATCAGGGCTGTCACTACAATTGGGTAAGATCCTATAAGCAGTTTCATTTGCACTGGGTGCTTGACATGTAAACTTTACCTCGCGCTTACGGTTGGTGTAAATATGTTTTGCAGCTTATTGTATTGGTCTCAGTGATGATTGGTAAGATATATTTTTATTAGGCATGCTTACTTGTTACGTTGGAATTTTCACATGTTTGTTATCTTGGGAATTTCTTACGCATGATTGAATGTGGATAACTTCAGGCACTTTTCTCACGGGCATATATACTCAGGAATACCTTTGGTTTTATCTTTATCACCACCGGGTGTGTTTATTCTTTCTTCTTTTTTTATTTTTTTCATTTTTAAACAGTGCACATGTGAGTACTAGATAGGCTGCACTTTCATTTTCACAGTTGGCGCAGAAACAGATTCTTTAAAGCAATCTACTTTATGTGTATTACATAAACATTGTCTTTACGTTTGTTGATATGGATCTTTTTGGTTTTTGTTCCGGCAGGCGGCAAAGGAAGATTGTGTGATTGATTTACCCAGATACAAATGTTCCCCTGACGAAGGGTTTTTGACCCGAAATGCATTGGGTTTTTGAAATGAAAATGTCTTTTGTATTTTAGTTTCATATCACACATTGTACAGAGAATGTACTATTTAAGTTGATGGTTGTTAAATATTTATACTCATGTTTCGTCTTGAATGTTATACGTGGGTAAAAACATTGAAATTACATTTTCAATAAGACCCAATTGAAAATCATTGAGTAATTGCTTTATTATTTCTTGAACCAGTGTTATATTTACAAAGTTTTGGTGAAACCCCTCAGGGGGACATAGCAGCAGTGCGCTGTGTCTAGGATTGGAGTGTTCTGTATCCTATCATTTTGCCAATTAGTACCCAGGGTCTCAGGCTGAACCCTTCATCGCAGCAGCACGCATAGATAAAAAAGTTTCTTATCTTGTTGAACATTTTAGTTTCATAAGAAAAAATTGGTGTGCAGGTTGTAAAACACGTACGTTTAATAACACTTTCCAAGCCACAACAGGCAGTCCCCAACCAACCCTACATAAATTATTACAATCAATACAAAAAGAACAAAGCTACCAACAACTAAGAATGGAACAGTCTATAACCCTGCTAGGCCCAAAACTAACCAAACAAACAAAGCAAATGTTCGCGTACTTACAATACAAAGTAAGACTCTATCCAAACACTAAAGGGCTAGAAAATCTAGAAACAATAGCTAAAACTCTACTTTAAAAAAATAAATCAGAAACACAGAAAAATCGTAATTCCAAAATAATTAGGCAATTAAACATTTTTTATCAAACATCAAAAATATGATTTAGTCAATTAATTTAATATATCTTAAAAAAATTAATTGACATAATAGTTATATTTTATATAATAAAAATAGCAATAACAATTACAAAAATTACATTTCCCTCCCATTATAAATAATTTAAAATGACTTACTTTTTTTGTAGCTGAAGAAATGTAGTCCAAACTGCCATAAATAAATCCAAATGTAGAAAATTCCCAGAAATTAGTTAAAAATCCCCTCAAAAAATGAAAAAATACACCTGTATAAAAAATAATCCACCGGCAAGCTCCATAGACTTGAAACCATAAAAATCCCGAAAAATGTATTTAAAACAAGAAACGCTCCAGGAAACCTGAAAAATAAAGGAACTGTAAAATAATTATTAGTTTACTAGAAACTAATACACAGTTCCTTTTAAAAAAAAAAGCATACTTCTCCCAATGGCAACTTCCAATCGCAAAAACCTGTTGAAAAGACAAAACAATCCCTCCCGCACAAATATACTGTAACATCATTTCAAAAGACACATAAACATACCACTAACATCATACTCTAAACATAATTAAACATATATATCAAACTCTAAAACCGACCGATGAACAAACTAACCGCCTTTCGCAAACGCAAAACTAAAACCTAAACCTCACAAAAAACACAACATCCAAACACTACATACACTATATACCACTTAACTACCTTCAAACTACTTTTAATTTAAAGATTAAATGAATAAAATTAAACTTACCTTAACCGATCCGACGCAGCTTCCAACCGCGAGCTTCTCCCCTCAGAAATGACCTAAAACAACACAGATAGCCTACAAATTAGAACTTAGTTAAAAAAATGGCTGTCTTAATTAAAAAAGAATTATAGTTTTCTTTATTAAACTCAATGTACATTACAAATATGTTACAAAAAAATGTTGTAAAAATAGTGATTGATAATAGTGATGTATAAAAAATTATTTAAGATATTTTTTCAAATGTTAAATTATAATAATAAATATTATAAAACAAATAATATTTATTATTATAATTAAAAATAATATATATTAAATTACCAATGTATATTAAAAAAAAGTACTGTTTGCAAATAAAGAGAAAACATTTATAAATGTTAAAAATATATTTATTTTTGCAAAATGCTTTGTATACTAAATAATATTATTTATATTTACAATATAAATAATATTGCACAAAATATAACATTATGGGCCAATTCTGATCTCGCGCGGAAGGCCCTCCGAGAGCCGTCCGTAACGTTACCTTCTGACCGACTCGTTCCGGGAGCCGGTTCATCCAAATGACGAAGTACGATGCACAAATGTCTCCAATTCCCGAACGACATGTACACTCCGAATCCAGCACCATTTTCCGTACGAACAGGCTCCGTAAACGCTGAATGGAGTCGTCCGGAGGCATATCCCAAAGCTGTTTCTGGCCAGCCAAGTACGATGCGTACTTCCTATGCGCCGAACAGGTTGCCACCTCCAGCACATCACAGCATCCGGAAGAGCAGTATTTCAGCTCCGATTCGCGCCACAACACGATCACTGCGTACGAGACGAAGCAGACATGTATCCGATCGCGCATGTCATCCCTATACTGTACGCCTACAGTCAAATCAACAACCGTAACTGACGCGTTCGTCACAGATGGTAAGTCAGACACCTACCACACACAAAAACGTCATGACCCCGTGAAAGGCAACGGAATACACAGCTTGTGACAAACCACAGTCAATAGTGGGGTGGGGGAATTCTTGCAGCAATATAGAGGCAATGGGGGTGGTGGATGGCAAAAACTCCCAGCATTGTCCACCCCATATGGGGGTGGATGTTTAACACTACCAGTATTCACTAGCTATAGGGGGGTGGATGCCTATCACTCCCACCATTGGCCACCCCATAGGGGGGTGGATGTCTAACACTACCAGTATTCACTACCTATAGGGGGGTGGATGCCTGTCAGTACCACCATTGCCCACTCCATAGGGGGGTGGATGTCTAACACTACCAATATTCACTACCTATAGGGGGTGGATGCCTATCACGCCCACCATTGCCCACCCCATAGGGGGTGGATGTCTAGCACTCACCCAGTGTCCATAGGGGGGTGGATGCCTATCACTCCCACCATTAGCCACCCCATAGGGGGGTGGATGTCTAACACTACCAGTATTCACCACCTTTAGGGGGTGGATGCCTATCACTACCACAATTGCCCACCCCATAGGGGGGTGGATGTCTAACACTCACCCAGTGTCCATAGGGGGTGGATGCCTATCACTCCCACCATTGCCCACCCCATGGGGGGTGGATGTCTAACACTCACCCAGTGTTCTCATGGCCAATTTGTGTTATGTGTGCAAACTGCCTGCAAAATTGATTCATAAAGTGATATGCTGGACAAACCCCCATCTCTGTACTGACAAAAATGTGAATGTGGGGTGCAAGCCCCCAGCATTGTCAACGATATAGGGGTTTTGGGGGATACCTCCCATCTCTGTACTGACAAAAATGTGAATGTGGGGTGCAAGCCACCAGCATTGTCAACCATATAGGGGTTTGGGGGGATTAGCCCCATCTCTGTACTGACAAAAATGTGAATGTGGGGTGCAAGCCTCCAGCATGGGTCAACCATATAGGGGTTTTGGGGGATTACCCCCCATCTCTGTACTGACAAAAATGTGATTGTAGGTCTCACACCCCCAGCATGTCCAAGTAATTATGTATTTTTGGGGACAAAACACACAAGCAATGTAGTGATAAAGTAGTGGTTGTGTGCCAAACAACAACAGAACTGTTGAGGCAAACATTGTTGTGTGTTACATATCCTCAGCCATGTGCAACAATCAGTGCTTTTGGGGGCTAACACTGCCAGCAATGTTCAATTGGACAATGTAACATGTGACCATCCAAAATTCATAAACACATTTTTGTCACCAGCAAACACTAATACAAAGGATTAAATCTGAAACCAAAGTTTTGGTTTGATTCAGTTCCACACTGTGGCAGCAACCTTAAATGCTAAACATAAGGAATGTGCAGAGTGAAGATGTAGGAGTCCCAGGGCCAGTAGAGAAAGAAACAAAACAAAACATCCACTCAATGCCATTCAAAGACAGTTGAAATACATGGGGGAAGATGCACAAACATAACCAACCTGCCACACACTGCAGAACAAACACAACATGTGTGTGAGTATGGAAGTCTATCTAGCCTGGGACAACATACACAATGGGGGGCTGAACTCCACTGAGACATATGCGTGTTGAGTACGATCTTGAAGTATTCCATATAGAGTATGGATAGTGAATGTGGGCAATCAGGCATTGTTTGATGAGCGGGTGCACCAAAGTCACAGGCGGAACAAGCTTGGTGGAACACCAACAAATACATCAAGAGACTGACTCTCTTCCACAGTACCATCCAGGCCACAGTACTGTGGTGATAGTATCCTGTCTGCTGAGCCTCTGTGATGTTAAATGAGGATGGGGGCCATACTTTTGAGCACAAACACTCTTGCACACTTTGTCACGTGCCTTGCAAGAACCACTGTCATCTCACATACCCAAACATTACTCATAGGGCATGGCCGGTAATGTGAGGCCACATTGTAGGCAGCACTGTGCCTCATCAAAACCTCCCTTGACAGGTGACATTGCACAGGCACACATGACAGTGTGGATCACTGGCTGTATGACGAGGAATTCATTATTGACCACACATCATTGTGATCACAATACAAACATGGGTCCATGTACTGTTGTGTATGACCAATGTGGCAATCTTTGTATCAGGAAGGTACACCCAGCACGCCACATACTTGGACACACACATTTGATCGTTGAACGAGAGGTGCCAGACACACATATGTATGGGACACAAATTCACAGCATCTGTCCACCACAACACATACTCAAACCCTGCAGGGCAACATGAGTACACCTACCCACAGAAGGATGACATTGTGATGTGTTGATGTAGAATGAAGCACAGAGGAGACTGGCCACAACACCACATTAGTCCACAGACACACAAAATAGAATCATGAGCCTCCCACTACAACAAACATGAAGTGGTTGTGTCACAGCTGTCTGCGCTACATGCGGAGACAACATTCCTACTTGCTGTGTAGAAAAGCATGGACCAACACCAATGTATGAGACAGTCACCATGTGTGGCCTTAGTGTGTTGCACACAACTCAAGATCAGACCATTCACACTGTCAACTTGTTTGCATGTCTGTCACACCAACTCTGCATCCACCTACAGAAGATGCATTATGTGCAGATCATCACCAATGTCAAATTGACAATGCTGAGTGTGTACTGCAGAAGGCTTGGAAGACACATGGCTCACCAGATAGAGGATACAGCAACTGTGTCTGTAGGCTCCAATGCACAGGCAAATGTGTAAGCCAATATTCATGCACTGTTCACAACGCCAGGGGTGGTTGTGTGATCTGTGTCTCATAAACACAATACACATAGCTAGACAGAACACAGGGGATTTATGTACATCTGTTCAGGATGGAGTACATGTGCATAATGGAATATGCATTGGACACATGTGGCACTTGAACACTGTCTCAGAATCCTGAAATCCGTCAAGGAAACCTACAAATAGGACATGTTGGCATCAGGCTACAGGGCAGGGTACAATGTGTTGATTGTGAGCAGTCATTGACACATACAAGTGCCACACTTGCAAAACAAGATGACAGATTCTAAACACGCTGATGATGATAACACAAATGGAACTTGGTGGATTTATAATGTGTCACATGTGAGTTTGCTCACAGTGCAGGCTCTTGTCTTAACACAACCAGGGATGTCATCATAATGACTCCACTCTACTGGTGCACCCACACCTTGGCCAATCGAAGTCAAATAGGTTGAGAAAGCACTAGACTAGTCAGCAAAAAAAAGCTTCTCAAACAGGAACATCTGCAGGGACTATAGTCGTTGTAGGAAAGGGGGTTTGAAGACAGAGAGTCCTGCTCACCTCACACACACCATGGGCTCAGGATATGTCACAGATTTACCCACTGCCATGAGGTGATTTACCTACAGTGGAAGGTCAGCTGTGGCAAGCTTGTTCTTGGCAGGGGTCTACCATGTCATAATGACACTCAGACATGGCTCAAACACTTACAAGTCACAGAATACTTTGTCTACATCAGCCTGTGTACATGGGTGTGTCTAAAGTCATCTGCACGTAGTCAAACTTCATGTGTACCCAGTTGGAATGATGAGACAGGTGACTTGTTGATCATCACAGCGCTATTCTGCATGTCCATCCTAGACATTTGCACTGTGAAAGACTTTTACACTGTGTACAAATGTCAGCACTGCCTATGTGCAAAAGTGTAAATCAAAGATGGTACTTTGTAAAAGCATTTCACCCTCATAGTCCAAAATGTTGTAGATCATGACAACCTGGATATGTAGACAATGAGGACTCAGATACAAACTGTAATAGGACTCATATGCCATGGACCACATGCAGTCCATCACATCACTACATCATTGTATTCCCACAACAAGATTTGCACATCAACGACAGTTGACTCATTAACAATATTTGTTACACCAAAAGCAAATGTACAAATAACAAAAACTGCTATATTCAGCATTTGGAAGTAATGGGAAAAAAATTAGAACAAGAAGGCCAATGGCCAGTCCATTTGAGAGAGTCTTTGAGGGGGTCATGCATAGTAATCCTCCCTCGCTTGCCTGCACTGCAAACACAAGGGGACATCTCCCCTTGGAGGGGCATCTTTAGGGGCATGCCAGGCACCGCAGGGACAGGACTAGGGGGTACTGGTTGGAATTTTGGAAGGGATGGGATCTAGTGTTGTGTTGGGCTCCACTGCAGTGGACTGGTCAGATTGAGGGGGTGGGGGCTCTACTGCAGTGTCAGGAACAGACTGAAGGGGGGTGCTGTTGGAGGGGAAGTGCTTGTGGAAGGGGGAGGGCCTGACCTTCTTGGGGATGGTGTAACGGTGTGTGGGTGAAACTGTGATGGGGTGTGGGGTTTGATCTTTGGGAGGTGGGAGGTGGGCCTGGGACCGGGAGGAAGTGGATTTTGATGGGGAAGTGTGGGATGGTGGTGGGGTTTTGGACTTCTTTAATCTGGGGATGTACATGTGGGGGGCTGGGTGTTCTTAGGGGAGGGTGTGCATGCAGGGGTGGAACTCCTCTCTGTGCCGGGGGGTTTCCTCTTCCCCTTGCTAGTGTGGTGTGATGGATCAGTGGGGAAGAGGCCAAGGTCAGAGGAAGACCCGTTGGGAAGTGGTGGTTGCAGGAGAGTCAAGGGTAGGGGTTTTGGAGGGAGAGGTAGCTGAGGAATGTGTAGTGGTTGTGGATGGGTGTGTGATTTGCTTGGCCCTCTCCCCTGTGTGTGTGATGTCAGTCCCCTGAGTGTGCGTGCATGTGTGTTTTGACTTTATTTGGGTGGTTGTGTGCTGCTTGTGTTTGTTGGGGTGTGTGCATGTGCCTGTGTGAGTGTGCTTGGGTCAGGTAGGGTAGTGTGGTATGTGGATGGGGCAGAGGAAGGAGAAATGAGGGACTGCTGCAGGAGGGACACTGCTGCCGTCAGTGAGGAGGCCATGGCCTGATTTGATCGCTGTAGGGCAGACATGTCTGATGAGGTGCCCTCCATGTATGACACCAATTGTGTCAAAAGACTGGTATGTGCATGGAGAACACTCAGCATGGATGTCTGCCCCACATGGATCTGTTTTAGCAAATCCATGGCCTCCACACTCAGGGCAGCAGGGGTGACAGATTTAGGGGGTGCGGTGCCTGGCCCGAAGGAGACATGCTCCCTAACACGGAAGGGTCCACAGACACTTGGAATGGGAGCAGCTCTGGGGTGGAGATGGTGGTGGGGGCAGACTCTGATGTTGTGGGCTCTGAAATGGGAACACCCACCACCACAGGGGAGTTATCACTGGAGCTTGTTTAGTCCTCGGCATATATAGATGTTTCAGACCTGCCTTCAGTGTGGCTCCCCTCACCCTCAGTGCCAGTGGGTCCCTCTTCCTCCTCCACACTGGACCCAGTCTGGCTAGCTGCTTCCCCTTGGTCTGTCAAACTGTCTCCTCCAGCAGTCGTTGATTGTGCTGTGAACAAGGATGAGAAAGAGATTCACATCAGTCATCTGCATAGACTTGACACATGAGTATCATCCTTACACATATTTGAACATTCCACTTGTCAGTCTGCCAAGAAACTATGGTTCACAGACACTTGATGGCATGTGAAACATTGGTTAGATGTATGTCAAATACCACAAAACCATGTCAACTACAACACTATTTTGCAGGTGGTCTGATCTGTAATGCTCATGAGGGTCATGTGTCATTACATACATGTCTCATCTCCTGCAAGGGAGTCAGGAACTGACACAGCAAATGGTATGCCCACATTAGAAATTTTTAACTGTCAAACATACTTCCATCCACAGTCATCATGATGGGCACCTATGTCTTGAACGTCAATGCTGTAATGGTCTGCATGCATGACAACTGTCAAGTACAAATACTGCATCCTCTAAAAAACATGATCCACACTATGCCACTGTCCTGTCTGGCTGAACAGTCTGCACGGAATCTTGGTACAGGAACAGTACATCTCAAGTTTACAGTCAGCACCGTGTCACAATCCTGTATTTACTGCTTCAGCTAACACCTTTATGTGTCAAGTATACATGTCCACTACGTGTTCGACACAATTTGAACCTTTTTACAAGCTTTCATTGTTCTACTTAGCCATTAGAGTATGTGAATAAAAATGTCTGTGTACATGAACATTTCCCAGCTCTCTAGAAGAATGTAATGCAGCATACACATAGATGTTCAAGCCACCAGTATGCACAGTCAAGGGATGATACACACATGTCTTGTCTTGTGTATCTGCGCCAAAAGTCAGACATCAGATGTATGTCCATGACTTGTATATTGACCACCTGTGTCTTTCAAAGATTGGCACATGTACTCACTGTCACCAGGTCTGACCCATGGATTTTCACATTACAATGTTGAAAGTGTTGCCTGACACAAAAATATGATGTGTCAGTGTCTCGGATGGCCTGAGTTGGCATACCTGTCCTTTGTCCATGTGATACATGTGATTATACAGAGCACTATGTATGGGACAATACATTTCGACCACTCATCAATATGATTTGTCTGAGGCATCAACTTTGGTCTCACCTGCTGCACGGATGTATAGCATTGTTAATGCACACCTGTCTGCACCAATAGCACCATTTTGAAAATATATTTATGTACCACACTGAGTACAGGTCATACATCAGTGAATGTGCTGACACATGTCAGACAATTACATCACTCATGATGGTCAAATCCATGCACATGTTGTATATAGTCCTGAGCACATGGACATTGGACTACAGCCAATACATAGGACCTAAGTGACACACATGTCACTGACGGAAAGGGACACACCTGGCCATCATATGTTAATGGGGCATAGTTACATTTTGGCCACAGTAGTGTTGTCTTAGCAGACAGACGACCTGTGAGAAGGGTATGAGGCTGAGGGAGTGCAACATGCATGTTAAACATAGTTCTGCAACATGGCACATACTCACCCCCTCCTTGCTGCTGTCTGGCCTTCAACTGCCCATCCAGGTCAGGGAAGACCATCGTCAGTATCCGGAGCATGTGGGGGGTCAGGGTCCGTCATCCACCCCTTTTGCGAGGAGGTGACAGGTTAAGCTGGATCCTTGCAATCCTCCGCATCCAGCCACAGAGGTCCTGCCACCTCTTCTGGCAGTGGCGGATGCGGCGTCTGAATACCCCCACGGATCTTACTGCCCGGACAATGCTCTGCCAAATTTCAGCCTTCTGATGGGCGTCGACCTGTAAGGATGACATGGTGACACACCATTACTCCATATGCTACATGTTTATGCATCACACACATGGACATATAGGTCATGGTCAGAATGGCAGATAATGTCTAAGGGTTAGCCAAGTATTATCATGGGCAGTTTTCCTCTGTGAAAATCTCCCTCAGAAATATGAGAACAGTGCAGAAAAGTCAAACCGACTAAACACACTTCTACATCACGGTACCTGTCCAGAACCTAAATCTACACACTGTAAGACTTACATTAACTATGTTTGCATGCTTGCCCTTGGGGATCCCAATGCTAGTAGTGCATGTTTTTACACATGGCCAAATGAAAAAGACAGTGTAATCAACACTCACCTGCTCCCCTGGTTTGCCATACAGCTTGCTGTACTGTGGAAGGAGGCTGTCCAGCAGGGCCTGGTTCTCCTCCTCTGTGAAAGCAGGTGCCCTCTCCACAGTACATGCCATTGTAGCTCCCAGAGGATGCAGAGACAGCAGCAGAGAGATCTTGAAATGCAGTAAAGTTGCATGTAGTGCAGGCAAGTGAAGTCTCTTGGGAACAGACAGACTTATACCTGTGCAGCAGAGGCAGACTCTGTTCCATGCGTCCAAAGCGATAGGTCAGAGTCGTTCGCATTATCCGAATTTGTTCAATCCATAACATTGCACACATCGGACACGCCTACCGCGACGTTCAAAATATACGCATCCTAACACTATTGAGTTTGACACATTGGTGTTGTGAGGTAACCGATTCGTACACGAAGCGAAACGCGCGTCTGTCACCATGACGACCAACAGCCAATGTATGCGTCCGGCTCAGTTCGGATGCGGCTCACGCATCCTTCAAATACTCACCCGCATCTGTCACCATGACGAACAGCAGCCAATGTGTGCGTCGGGCTCAGTTCGGATGCGGATAACGCATCCTTCGAATACTCACCCGCGTCTGTCACCATGACGACTAACAGTCAATGTGTGCATCCGGATCGGTTCAGTTGCGGCTCACGCGTCCATTCAATACTCACCCGTGTCTGTCACCATTACAGTAAACAGGCAAAGGATGCCCACCACACATTTCGAGTGAGGCTTAGGCACCCTACACTAATCAGTCAGCAGGGCAGACAGTATAGCAATTCAGGAATGTTAGTCTGCATTGTACAGTGATCATAGCTGCCAAGGTTTCAGATTGCTATGTGTGACATTTTCCTAATTTCAGTGTAATTATGAGTGACATTTGAAGGACCATGAGTGACACGTTCTTGCAAGCAAGATAAAGCAATGAAGACGAGGGAAACATAAATATCATAATTCACATCCATTTGAGCAATATGAAAACAATGATTTTCAAACTGCTGCAAAGCACCAGAAATTGAAGGGCACTAATCTAGTGAGTGCCCTTGTACTCTGATCCTACTTTTAAACAGGGTGGGACAGCCCTCCTGCTTGAGAGATCATTGTTTTATTTTGCTCTATAATCAGGCAAATTGCATGTAGCGCTAGTCGACTAGCATGACCCCTCCACCCCCCACACTCTGTTACACTACAATAATGTGCGCTATCACGTCACTCACTACTCAAGCATAGACAGACTGCTTGACTGCGCAGTTCTAGATTACAGGGGCACAGAAGACAGCTCAGAATGAAGCTAGTTTTATAGCATCCAAGTGCAACTAGATATCGGGCAGGCACGGGACGTGAGAAAGCCGTCCGTGCTGAAATAAGTATGAAGACATGCAGTGGGTAAACAGCATGTGATTTAAAGTGCTTGTGCTGCAACTCCTGCTCATGCTCGTTCCGGCGGCGCACAGTGGGAAGGTTGACCAGTTGCAAGATACTAATTAAGTTAAACTAAAATCCCCTGGCAACGTGTATTATTATAAAACTCGGTGTTCCAGGCACGGGCCCTATGGAGACCGACCGTGCTGAAGTGCGCAAAGAGACATAGGAATACGTTATCTGTATTTTTTTGGGCTGGTATTTCTCACTTTTTGGTGTTCTCTATGCGACCTGAGCATTGTATGGGTGCAAGCTCTGGACCTCTGAGGGGCCGGCAGAATGAATTTCTAGCCATTGCTGGTTCTAGCCATTGCTGGTTGACAACCCAAGTGTCAGAGTATGGAGCGATCAGACGCAGGGCTCAGTGAGCAAAAAAACTGCAGAGAGGGCTCTCCCTAAAAAGTTCCTTCTGGCACCCCCTCTGATACCCTTGAGATTCATGCCAGTCGGGACCCGATGGTCGCAATGGCTGCATCGGAAGGCTTACAAATAATCGGACTGCTAACTGCAACAATTGAACAATGTTTCATCAAGGCGATGTGGAGGGTAATTTTTAAGGACATCTTGCTGGGGTTGATACATTAAACTTCAAAAAAAACTTTTTCCCCGTCCCACGGCATGGCGGTGTGAACCCCTACCGTCCCCGGACTGAATACGCAGTCACCTTCTTATATGAAACCGCAATGCTTCTAAAGGCTCGCAGCAGCTGCACAGACAGCAAGCGGCGTGCTCGCCTGCTCTGGGCTCCATCATGACCGCCACCTTCCTGTGAGTTCTGGGACCAGTCATTGCGGGATCACAATGTTGATTTATGGGCGGTGCGAGCAGCACTGCCATTTGCCTCAGAGTAATTCTACTGCTGACCCTGCTGTGCCAGAGGCGGCAGCAGCGCATGAGGTACTGCCTATTGAAATTGACTGATTGGGTGCAAATTATTACATTGTACCACTAGCATGGCTCAGACAGCCAGGCGTTCAGCCTGCCAGAGCGGCGCACTGCCACACTCCACCTTTAAATTTCACTCGGCATTGGAATTAGCAGCGCTATGGCTTCACATCCGGAGGCAGGTGCTAATGCCCATAATGCGTGACTTCACATTTCAGTGCGGTGATGCGGACCACCACACTGAAATGCGTTAGTCTAACGCCTGATGCGTGGTACTTGGAAGGGCTGAGTGATTAACATGTCATATTGGACATAGTACTTGATAGCGCATGCTCCCATGATGATCCAAGCTTGATGGTGACACAAAACATTGTTGTTGAGGATCATCACATCTGTGAGTGACCACTTCACAGATCACCCTCCTAGGCTTGGACACAGTCTCAGGGGATCATTGTGTCAACCCAGGTTATGTCCACACATGATCACTGCTTTCTTGGACTGTGTGTTAGAAAGTGCATAGTGTTTAGTCATTGTGAGTAAATCCACAGTATCTGAGTCTTGTACAATGCAGACACTTCATTGTTGATGTTCTCAATGAAATTTATCTGACACATCAGCTTGTATTTGCCATGTGAGTTGCTGTTGTGTCTTTGTGTCACAGGCATACATTGATGCTTGTCAAATCTAACTGTGCCACACATTCTAATATTTTTGGGTATGTGATAGTACATGTATGTCAGACATGACATCATGACAGTGTCCACACTGTGACAGTGGTGTGCATGGTGACATGCTGTCTGTATCTAGTGTCCCACCTAGGTGGCATTACATGATCCAGGTCTATGTACCTTTCAACCATGTTCTAGTTGTGACAAACCTCTGTCTCTGATACTTTATTAGGTGTGTGTTGAATATGTGATGTTTGATCACATGGACAGTGACAGACACCAGTGAGTAGTCACAGTACAGAACTGTAATTGGTGCACAACCATGTTAATGTGACATGTCTGGGAAGGGTCACATAGCTGTGCTCTGTGTCTGGGCTCAACCTTACGCATTTGACTTCATTGTGTCTTTATTTAATGTTGTATGTATGTAATTGCATGTTCCTCACTACATTGGAAAGTGTCCTAAAATATGTTTTCACCTGTAACATAGGTACCTCAGTGCACCAGCTGTCCACAGACCCTTCCCTGACCTCCAGACCATGGAAGAACGGGATAGCATCAGGCGGTACCGCTTCACCAGACCACTCATTGTGGAGTTGGCAGACCAGTTAGCCCCACATTTGCAACCTGGACGCCCATATCCCTTTGCGCTGACCCCCAAGGTGAAGGTGATGGCAGCCCTACATTTCTTTGCCACAGGATCCTTCCAGTATACAGTGGCTACTGCTGGCGGGATGTCACAGACAATGTTTAGCCGTGTGCTTTGTGATGTGTTGGAGGCAATGTTAAATTTTCTGAACCTGTACATCAAGTTCCCAACACCAGGACACTTTGCCGACATCAAGAGTGACTTTTATGCTTTGGGCAGAATGCCACATGTCATTGGCTCCATTGATGGTACACATGTGGCTTTGATCCCACCACAAGCCAATGAACAAACATACAGGAATCGTAAGCATTACCACTCCATAAATGCCCTGGTGGTATGTCTGCCTGACATGACGACCTCACATGTCTGTGCGCGTTTCCCGGGATCAGCACATGACGCCTACATTATGAGAAACAGTAGGATCCCACATATGATGTCTCAGCTGCAAAATGAGTGGGCCTGGCTTGTTGGTAGGTAATGTTGTCTGTTTATGTTGTGTGTTGCTTATATGTCAGGTTGTACCCTATTTTTAGACACATGAAGTATTTTCTGTTTAAATTTAGGAGATTCTGGATACCCCAACATGCCGTGGTTGCTGACACCACTCAGGAACCCTGTCACCCCTGCTGAGTTTCGTTTTAATGAGGCACATGGGCAGACCAGGCGAGTGGTTGAGCGGACATTTGGGCTACTGAAAACCAGATTTCGCTGCCTGGACTGTACAGGAGGAGCCCTCCAATATGCACCATCGAAGGTGTGTAAGATCATCATTGAGTGTTGCATGATTCACAACCTGGCAGAGAGGAATGAGCTACCTCTCATTCAAGATGATGGGGACCAGAAGCCTCCAGCAGGGGAGGATGCAGGCCTGGGGCATGTTGCCAGTGATGATGAGGAGGAGGAGGATGTTCGGAGACAGCTCATCAACAACTTTTTCTCATGATTGTAATTATGCAATGATGAGTTGACAAAGCACTTTCTTTGCATGATGTGTGTCTGTTGTACAATATCTTTGTATACGTGTGGGTGCATGCTACTTAACATGATCCTTGGAGTTGTTTGGTGTACATTTAGTTAGTATGTTCACCAGTACAGTGTTGACATGACTCCTAACTAGTGTTCACATTTTAAAAATTTAAACTATGAAATGTCTCTCGGAGATGTATGCAAATAATTTGGAATTTCAAGACTGTTCTATGTCTCTCCTTCACAGGTCCTTTGGCTGGTGTATGGAGACATGTGACCTCCCAGACACACAATGCAGTTACAGATTGCAACTTTTCTTGGAATCAGGAATCTGTGCCACACACTCGATTCTGACAGTTTTCAAAAGTCTTGGTTAATTTGTGCTTATTGTCACAGTGTGATTTGATTTCATTTGTTGTGGAGGCAACATGTTGTGCCTTTGTAATACCCTGTGCTCCACATTGAGGTGTGCCTCGTCTTTATCCACACATCCAGCATTCATTTACATACTGTATATGTGCCCTGATGTTCAGTTTATATGACAATGAACAGTGTTTGTGCAGTGAAATGTTGTATCATTTTACAACAGGGGAGGCAATGAGGATCTATGCAATGTACTATGTGTGTTGGGGTTGACCTTGTTGTGTGTATCTCTCATATGGTTCAGGTTACATTTTCTCACAAGACAGTAGGTAAATTCATGTACTTTTTTTCAGCTTATTCCTTGTATTTTTGATCATCATTTCTATCTGAAAAACAATGTTTCATTCACGACAGAAGCAAGTATTGTGTGAATATAAATTTATTGCAGTGTATGTGTGAAATTTGACAAGAAAGGGATAGTGCTGTACACATTTTTGAAGTCCAAAGTTCACAGAGGAGTTAGTAGTGGTAGTAGATGAAATCTTCAGAGCCAAGTCCACAGTCATTTGAGTCATTGATCCAACTTAGACCCTCCATCCCATGTGGGAGAGTTCAGTGACAGTCAACAAAGTGAACGCTGCGCACAATGGAGGATATCAGGCAGGTTGTCACTTCCTGGGGGGATGCATAGCCATCTGTCTCTCATTGGTCCTTCTTCGGACGATCCCTCCCACGCTTGGAGGGGGGACCCTCAGGTGCAGGCTGCCATGGTGCAGGAGACTCTCCGCCAGAGTCCTCATCCTTAACTCTGGCAGTTGCTGATGTGGAAGCCACAGATGTAGTGGGCACACAGGGAGGTGGGGTCATGTTGTTAGCAATCTGGTGGAGTCAGGTGAGTATCTCCCTGTGCACCGCAGTGAGGTCATCAATTTAAGCCATGTTTGACTCCATTCTTGCCATGTGTTGGTCCATTTTGGCATAATGGCCAGCCTGCTGTTGTTGCATGTCCCTGAGGATCCCAACTACCTGGCCAAAGTCTCCGGTGCAGTCTTGATATGCATTGAGAATGCGTGCCATCTGTGTGTCAGCTTGATCAGCAGCACCAGCTGCCTGACGGGACCTCTCCCCATCCCCCCTCCCACCACCCCTACCCACACGAGCAGGACCTGTTGTTGCAGGCACAGACAACACTGAGCCTCCTTCATTGTTGACAGTGGTGCTGTTGTCTGCCTACTCCTGAGTGCCCTGTGATGCACTTAGGTGTGTCCGTGTGGGTAGTGGTCATCTGGGGGTTGACAGATGTTGCGGGAGTGGTCGCATGGGGTGCTGGTTTTACAGCTGCTGGTGCTGCATGCTGACCCACACCGGAAGGCCAGGTTGTTCATCGTCATCCGATGAGGGCTGAGAGACATCCACACCGAAGAGCTCAGGGTCAACCAGAGTCTGGGACTGGGATTCCTGTTCTGTTCCTGCAGTGTCCCCTGCAGGCCCTGTGGGTAGATGAGAGACACAATGTTTGTGGTGTTTTTGCACAGGTTATCGTATCATACACATTACATTTACTATTGTACATTATGATGAGTGTATGTACATTATAGTCCTCTATCGTCACAGACCCAGGCCTATTTTTTAAGAGAACATTGTGATTTTAACAAGAAGTGATTTGCTGAGCATGTCCAGCTCTGTGCATAAATGGGCATGTTTTGTTTATTTGACTGTACATAGACATTGACTGTTAAGTGACACCCTGTGCATGACACAGGTGTGTTGGTATTTCCCACATCTGTGCTTTAACAATGATATACGTACTCTTCCTCTTATGATGTGTTTCAAGAATTGTGCATGTGTGCTGGCCTTTGTGCATGTCGTTTGCAGTCACATTGGTGTGGCTACCTACACACTCACAGTCCGGAATGTATGTGTGCATTTAGTTTATGGTATTTTGATGAATGTGTTCCTAGTTCTCATCTCATTGCACACATGTGTATAGCTGTCAGTAGCAAATAGTGTTACTGCTTTGCTTTGTGCCTGATCACATCATGTATATTGTCCTTGTCCTCCATGGACAGATGAGTTAACCAAGGCTGCTTTCTTGCTTTTTCAGGGTCAGAGCTGTGAGGTACAGAGGTTTGTGTGCTTGTGTTATACTGCTGGAAGTTGTACCCCTCCTCCCACCTAGACCAGCTTACTCCTCATGGACAAAGTATCAACCACAGTGAGGGGAGTGTAGTGGCAAGGATGCTGACAAAGCTGCATGATGTAGGAGGTGAACGCAACTCCCAACAATGCCTTGTGCACATGACACCATGCAACAGTGTCAGCCATCTTGCTGTGGCCCTTCCATTCACTGTCAGGTATCCATTGTCACTGATGAACAGGTTGCTTTGTGTGTGTAGTGATGTGTGCTATGACTGCAACTCATAACATATCCTGTCCTCCACACACCTTCCAAGCCAGCCCAGGGAGCACACCTGGGACTATGCATTCCCAGACAGTGAGTGGAAATGTTCTGTTAAGATGGCTGAGAGTGGGGACTGATGTGAGAAGACCAAGGCCTGGATGTGACTTGTGGCCAATTCATACATAAGGCCCCTGTGTCAGCCATCTTCCCAGTACATTTCCTTTCACTCTCAGGGACTACCTAAACACAAGAGTGCTATTTGTTCTGGCTGAGAAGGTGTGTGTACACCAGGGCATGATGATATTTGCAGTCACTGCTAATAATCCTCCTCCCACATAGCCCAACTACACCACCTGGTACTATGCTTTCCTCACAGTGAATGGAAATGTACTGTCAAGATGTCTGACAGTGCTTCCTGGTGTTTGTTTGAGCACAACTCCCATCAGGGCCTTGTGCTCCCCACACCAGAGCCCAGTGTCAGCCATCTTGCCAGTACTTTTCCACTCCTTGTGAGATGAGCATAGTTCAAGGTGGGCTTGTTGGGCCATGTGGGAGGAGGACTGTTGGCTGTGACTACGACTCCCATCATGCTTTTAGCCACACCCACCTTCCCAGCCATCCCAAGCTTCCTTCCTGTGACTCAGCTTTCCTGGGAGTGAATGTGTGCAAGGAAGATGGCTGATGCATGTGACTGGTGTTTGGATCCCATTGCCTTTCTGTGAGTTAGTGCTAAGTTTGTACATCTTTGTAAATGGTGATATTTCCAGTTACATTGCAGGTATGTTGTTAGTAAAAATCTATGTTTGATCACATATCCCATCATGCTTTTAGCTACACCCACCTTTCCTGGAATCCCAAGCTTCCTTCCTGTGACTCAGCTTTCCTGTGAGTGAGTGAAACAGTGCTGGCAAGATGACTGACAGTGGTGGCTGTTGTTTTGGACACAAAGCCTTGCTGTGTTTTTTGTAAGTTGGTACATGTCATGAAATAGTTACATATTACTCTGAGGTTGCAGGTATTTTGTTTGTCAAAGTGGCATACAGATCACATGATCATTTGCTTCATATTGTTATGGCTTTGCTAACAGTGATTTGTATCACTGTGTCCTTGACAGTGATGTCTGTGGTTGTGTATTTGATGACAATATTGGCTATTTGAGTATGAACTCACCAGGCTCTGGTACTCCTGATATTCCATGGACGCCCTCCGGTGGAAGGATGGCCCATACCTTCTCCTCCCAGGAAGTGAAGTTCACAGGTGTTGCAGGAGGGCCACCGTCAGTCCGCTGGCTCAGGACATGTTCTTTGCCAATTCGCTTCTTGACCCTCCTTCGCACAACATAGTACCTGTTCCTGATATCGTGCATTGTGCGCAGGCAAGGTGCTTGAGTGTTCACCTTGTTGACAATCCGCTCCCACATCTTGTTTTTCTGGGACAGGGGGGTCTGTTGGACCAAGTTGCCAAATAACTGTGACTCTACTCTGAGGTTTTCATCTACCATGACTTCCAACTCCTTCTCTGTGAACTTTGGATTCTTCTTTGGGGGCATGGTGATGGGTGGTGGTGGTGATGGAGGTGTGGGTGAGTGTGAAGGTAAGTGTGAGTGTGTATGAGTAAATGAGTGTGTGTTTGGGAGTATAGTAGATCACAGGTGCTAGATGTGTGCAGGTTGTGTGGTGGGTGAGGTGTGAGTGTATGTAGCATAGAGCAGTGTATCAGTGGCTATGTCCTGGCAGTTGTGGAAAATCTGCAAAGGATCATGGTAAGTATTTTGGCCCTTTATATAGGTGGAGTTGTGGGTGTTTGGACTTTTTCTCTCTGTTTCTATTGTATTTTGTTGAGCATAACCGAAACGTTCCGTTGACCGCACCGGATGCTTGTTCATGTATTAGCATGGTGGTCGGAGTCTGTCCTGTTCACGCTAAGCTATGTTGCAGCGTTCGAGTACGAGTTGGTCGCATCGGGTTCTTTTCCGGTGGATTCGCCCGGACGGATTGGTTTCCGTACGCGTCGGTCATCCGTATTGTGTTCTGTGCGGGTTGTTTGTATTTGACACACATTGCATCATACTACGTCGGGTGGAGAGCGAGCGTACGTGTCGGTTGGAAGGCATTCCCGATCCGTGTCGTTGGGAAGGGTTTCCGAGCAAGATCGGAATCGGCCCCTATGTGTTGAAACATACAATTAATTGTGAAAAGTTATACAATGAAAAAATTGTAATAAAATATATGTTATTAAAAATGTACACTATATGTAATAATGTAATGCATACTTACATTATAAATAAATAATCTATAACTGTTACCAAAAAAATGTTAAAAAATTGTATAAAAACCAATGGATAACTACATCTTTTCTTTGTAACAATGTACATCACTATTATATAAAACAGAAAAATATTGAATGCTGAATATACTTAAAAATTATATGTTAATGTATAAATATCTACAACATATGCAATGTATCCAAAAATAAAAAATGTATTTTACTTTCTCTGTATAACAATATATATATCAAAGATTGTAAATAAAATAAAATGCATATTATTTCTTTTCTTGAGTCTTTGAATCAAAATAAAACCATAAATAAAATATTAACATGCTTCTGTATTTAATTTATATTTTTTTAATTCCTGTATGTCTAATAAAATAATTATGTAACATTAATTTACTTTTATATATATTTTTTAATACACATGTATAATTATATCAATAACCTTACTCAAAAATAAAGAATTAATTTTTAACTATTCCCACTATACACTATAGTAACTCAGGGAAGGTGCAGGACACTAAACATATATAATTTACTATTCCCACTCCAAACTATATTAAGTCAGGGAAGGTGCTGGACACTAAACATATATAATTTACTATTCCCACTACAATTAAAAATAAATCAGGGAAGGTGCTGGACACTAAACATATATAATTTACTATTCCTACTCCAAACCATATTAACTCATGGAAGATGCTGGACACTAAACATATATAATTTACTATTCCCACTCTAAACTATATTAACTCAGGGAAGGTGCTGGACACTAAACATATATAATAATAATACATTTTATAAAGCGCAACAGCTACCTCAACAGAGGTGTCCCGGCGCTAACGCAGTCAAGCAGGGCAATAGAATGTGAGGGGACTAGCATTGGCTGAATAGCCATGTCTTTAGTGCTTTCCTGAACTCCAATTCAGATTGGATTAATCGAAGTCTATCTGGGAGGGAGTGCCATAATCTGGTCGTTACCACCGTAAAAGTTCTGCCCCCCTTGCGGGACTTCGCGAATTGGGGTATGCACAACAGATTCTGAGAATTCGATCTTGAAGAACGTTTTTGTTGATAGGGGCGAATACGTTTCCTAATGTAGCTGGGACAGATACCTCTCTGGGCCCTGAAAGCTATCGTCAGGGCCTTGAATTCTATCCGTTTAGCAACTGCCAACCAATGGAGCTGTTTGATATGCGGAGAGATGTGTTGTCTAAAAGGTACTCTTTTGATTAATCTCGCAGACGCATTCTGCACCATCTGCAATCTCTTAATAAGGTATGCAGGCAGCCCCAGGTAAAGACTATTTGCGTAGTCCAGCCTTGAGGTCACTGTAGCATGGACAACCGATCTTTGACAGCTCTCAGGCAGTAAGTGTAAAAATGTCCTCAAACCTCTCAATATGCCGAAGCAGGAGGATGCAATAAAGCGTATTTGGGTTGAGAATGTCAGGTCGGATTCCCATTTTACACCCAGATTTTTCGCTGTGGTTGAGGGGCAGGGGGGGAGACCCGTTTCCTCCGGCCACCACAGTCCAGCCGTTGGTGGGGGATCTTTGCCAAAAAACAGGACCTAAACAGGATATAATTTACTATTCCCACCCCAAACCATATTAACTCAGGGAAGGTGCTGAACACTAAACATATATAATTTACTATTCCCACTCCAATTAAAAATAAATCATGGAAAGTGCTGGACACTAAACATATATAATTTGCTATTCCACTCCAAACTATATTAACTCAGGGAAGGTGCTGGACACTAAACATATATAATTTACCATTCCCACTTCAAACTATATTAATTCAGGGAAGGTGCTGGACACTAAACATATATAATTTACTATTCCCACTCCAATCAAAAATAAATCAGGGAAGGTGCTGGACAATAAACATATATAATTTACTAGTCCCACTCCAAACCATATTAATTCAGGGAAGGTGCTGGACACTAAACATATATAATTTACTATTCCCTCTCCAATGAAAAATAAATCAGGGAAGGTCCTGGACACTAAACATTTTGGGGTCGATTCCGATCTCGGCCGGTAGGGCACCGAATCGGATTCGGCTGAACCGGATCCGATTCGGAGCCCTGTTTTCCGACCGAGTCATACGTGCGTCCGGGCGAGCGAGTACGATGCGAGCGCACGCGAAATCGCCGACCGACTCGTACGCCCGTCCCAACCGCACCGACAGACTCGCACGGACATGACTCGCACCGCGCAATGGAGACGATCCCCGGCCGGGCAAGTACGATGCGTGCCGCGAGCAGTCCGACCGACTCGCGCCGTCCGGCTCCAAGAAGCAGTCGGAGCCATACTTTGGGGGTCCGTGTCGGACCCCCCTGTACGCGTAGCCGCGCGAGTCGCACACAGGGGGGACCCATGGGTCCCCCCTACCTGTGCGTGTACAGCGCGAGTCGCTTCGCCGCGTACACACTGTAGGGGCGCCCTTGTTTGCCTCGCACCCATTGAGTCAATGGGAGCCCGCGTACGCGTTGTACGA
The DNA here is from genome assembly GCA_963921515.1 of Calotriton arnoldi. NCBI lineage: Eukaryota > Metazoa > Chordata > Amphibia > Caudata > Salamandridae > Calotriton > Calotriton arnoldi. The sequence goes on along the minus strand of CAWUFW010020284.1, from coordinate 114,379 downwards.
CTGGCTCCCATTGACTTCAATGGGAGTCCGACCGAATCGAGTCCGATAGCATGCGTACGCATCGTACTCGTTCGGTCGGGCTGCTATGGTCCGATTTGGTCGGAAATCTCTCCGGGTCCGGCTCGGTCGGAGAGATTTCCGGCCCGAATCGGAATCGGCCCCATATTATTTACTATTCCCACTCAACTCAGGGAAGGTGCTGGACACTAAACATATATAATTTACTATTCCCACTCCAATCAAAATTAAATCGGGGAAGGTGCTGGACACTAAACATATGTAATTTACTATTCCCACTCAATCAAAAAAAAATCAGGGAAGATGCTGGACACTAAACATAATTAATTTACTATTCCCACTCCAATCAAAAATAAATCAGGGAAGGTGCTGGACACTAAACATATATAATTTACTATTCCCACTCCAAACCATGTTAACTCAGGGAAGATGCTGGACACTAAACATATATAATTTACTATTCCCACTCCAATCAAAAATAAATCAGGGAAGGTGCTGGACACTAAACATGTATAATTTACTATTCCCACTCCAATTAAAAATAAATCAGGGTAGGTGCTGGACACTAAACATATATAATTTACTATTCCCACTCCAAACTATATTAACTCAGGGAAGGTGCTGGACACTAAACATATATAATTTACTATTCCCACTCCAATTTAAAATAAATCAGGGAAGGTGCTGGACACAGAGGGGTCGATTCCAATCTCGGCCGGAAGGGCACCTAACAGTATTCGTCCGGAGAAAAAACAAGCTGAATGCGTGTCTCCCGACCAATTCGGACACTCGTCCGGACGAACAAGTACGATGCGTATAACAACCCAGTTTCCGAGCGAGCCGTACTCACCCAATCCAGCTCCTGTTCCCCGCCCGAGCCGGATCCGTAAACGCCTATTCGAGCCGCACGGAACCAAATACACAGCACCTTCCGGCCGGACTAGTACGATGCGCATTCCGTACGCGCCGAAACCGTCGCTACGTCTGGCACGTTTGAGCATCCGGGCGAGCCGTACATAAGCTCCGATCTGTGCCACAAGACGATCCACGGCTACGAGACGAACAAGCCAGCGACGACTACGAGTCGAAGACATGAGAAACCCGAACGAGACGATCCAAGCATGGATCCCATTGCGCAGGTCCTACCTATACTCTACATCTATTACCGGGACCGGCACGGACGCGTACTGCGCAGACGGTAAGTCAAACACCAACAATACAAACAAACTACATGTCCCCGAAATATGTCACACACACATAGGGATGCAGAAATGACGTACACAAGCAACATCAGAACCATAGGGGCGGGATGGCCAACACCAATGCCATACACACCCTTAGGGGGCTGGATGCCTGTCACCACTACCATACCCACCCTTAGGGGTATGGATGCCTGCCACTACCACCACCCCTATCCAGGGGGGCTGGATGCCTGTCACTACTACCATCCTCACTCATGGGGGGATGGATGCCTACCACTACCACCACCCCTACTCAGGGGGGCCTAGATGCCTGTCACTACTACCATACCCACCCTTAGGGGTATGGATGCCTACCACTACCACCACCCCTACTCAGGGGGCCTGGATGCCTGCCACTACCACCACCCCTATCCAGGGGGCTGGATGCCTGTCACTACTACCATCCCCACTCATGGGGGATGGATGCCTACCACTACCACCACCCCTACTCAGGGGGCCTAGGTGCCTGTCACTACTACCATACCCACCCTTAGGGGTATGGATGCCTACCACTACCATCACCCCTATTCAGGGGGGCCTGGATGCCTTCCACTACCACCACCCCTATCCAGGGGGGGCTGGATGCCTGTCACTACAACCATCCCCACTCATGGGGGGATGGATGCCTACCACTACCACCACCCCTACTCAGGGGGGCTGGATGCCTGCCACTACCACCACCCCTATCCAGGGGGGGATGGATGCCTGCCACTACTACCATCCACACTCGTGGGGGGATGGATGCCTACCACTACCACCACCCCTACTCAGGGGGGGGCTGGATGCCTACCACTACCACCACCCCTATACAGGGGGGGCTGGATGCCTGTCACTACTACCATCCCCACTCTTGGGGGGATGGATGCCTACCACTACCACCACCCCTACTCTGGGGGGGCTGGATGCCTGCCACTACCACCACCCCTATCCAGGGGGGGATGGATGCCTGCCACTACTACCACCCCCACTCAGGGGGGGCTGGATGCCTGTCACTACTACCATCCACACTCATGGGGGGATGGATGCCTACCACTACCACCACCCCTACTCAAGGGGGCCTAGATGCCTGTCACTACTACCATACCCACCCTTAGGGGTATGGATGCCTACCACTACCACCACCCCAACTCAGGGGGGGCTGGATGCCTGTCACTACTACCATCCACACTCATGGGGGGATGGATGCCTACCACTACCACCACCCCTACTCAGGGGGGCCTAGATGCCTGTCACTACTACCATACCCACCCTTAGGGGGCTGGATGCCTACCACTACTACCATCCACACTCAGGGGGGCCTGGATGCCTGCCACTACCACCACCCCTATCCAGGAGGGGCTGGATGCCTGTCACTACTACCATCCCCACTCATGGGGGGATGGATGCCTACCACTATCACCACCCCTACTCAGGGGGGGCTGGATGCCTGCCACTACCACCACCCCTATCCAGGGGGGGATGGATGCCTGCCACTACTACCATCCACACTCATGGGGGTATGGATGCCTACCACTACCACCACCCCTACTCAGGGGGGGCTGGATGCCTACCACTACCACCACCCCCACTCAGGGGGGGCTGGATGCCTGCCACTACCACCACCCCTATCCAGGGGGGATGGATGCCTGCCACTACTACCATCCACACTCATGGGGTGATGGATGCCTACCACTACCACCACCCCTACTCATGGGGGTATGGATGCCTACCACTACCACCACCCCTACTCAGGGGGGGCTGGATGCCTACCACTACCACCACCCCCACTCAGGGGGGGCTGGATGCCTACCACTACCACCACCCCCACTCAGGGGGGGCTGGATGCCTGCCACTACCACCACCCCTATCCAGGGGGGATGGATGCCTGCCACTACTACCATCCACACTCATGGGGGGATGGATGCCTACCACTACCACCACCCCTACTCATGGGGGTATGGATGCCTACCACTATCACCACCCCTACTCAGGGGGGGCTGGATGCCTGCCACTACCACCACCCCTATCCAGGGGGGGATGGATGCCTGCCACTACTACCATCCACACTCATGGGGGTATGGATGCCTACCACTACCACCACCCCTACTCAGGGGGGGCTGGATGCCTACCACTACCACCACCCCCACTCAGGGGGGGCTGGATGCCTGCCACTACCACCACCCCTATCCAGGGGGGATGGATGCCTGCCACTACTACCATCCATACTCATGGGGGGATGGATGCCTACCACTACCACCACCCCTACTCATGGGGGTATGGATGCCTACCACTACCACCACCCCTACTCAGGGGGGGCTGGATGCCTACCACTACCACCACCCCCACTCAGGGGGGTCTGGATGCCTGCCACTACCACCACCCCTATCCAGGGGGGATGGATGCCTGCCACTACTACCATCCACACTCATGGGGGGATGGATGCCTACCACTACCACCACCCCTACTCAGGGGGGCCTGGATGCCTGCCACTACCACCACCCCTATCCAGGGGGGGCTGGATGCCTGTCACCACTACCATCCCCACTCATGGGGGGATGGATGCCTACCACTACCACCACTGCTACTCAGGGGGGCCTAGATGCCTGTCACTACTACCATACCCACCCTTAGGGGGATGGATGCCTACCACTAACACCACCCCTACACATAGGACGGGTAATGCATGACACAACCAGCATACTCCCACATAAGGAATGACAGAAAATTACATCCCCCCCAACACCATGACAAGCGTGTGTAGTCTGTGTCAAATGCCTACAAGACTGAACATGACATTGAACATACAATGTGACCCCCTATCACATGTGTCACACATAAATGTGTGTGGCCTCCACAATGCAAGCCGACCATGGCACTGTGGCAATGCGCTCGAACACCCCATCACCACAGTGACCAAAAGGTAAGTGTGGTGTCCATAGCTGATGCACTTTTTGAACAGTGTGGCAATGGGGCCTAAAGCCCCATCACCACAGTGACCAAAAGGGAAGTGTGGGGGCCATAGCTGATGCACTTTTTGAACAGTGTGGCAATGGGGCCTAAAGCACCATCACCACAGTGACCAAAAGGGAAGTGTGGGGTCCATAGCTGATGCACTTTTTGAACAGTGTGGCAATGGGGCCTAAAGCACCATCACCACAGTGACCAAAAGGGAAGTGTGGTGTTCATAGCTGATGCACTTTTTGAACAGTGTGGCAATGGGGCCTAAAGCACCATCATCACAGTGACCAAAAGGGAAGTGTGGGGACCATAGCTGATGCACTTTTTGAACAGTGTGGCAATGGGGCCTAAAGCACCATCACCACAGTGACCAAAAGGTAAGTATAGTCATGGTAAAAGCTGCCAAAGCCAAACTGCATGGATGAATCCTGGTCACACAACAACAAACACATCAGTGGCATAGTAGTGCTTGTGTCCCATAGTAACATAGATTGGTAGAGGCAAACAGTGCAGTGTCACTGAAACATCGTTTTGGCCATGTGCATACACACATCACCCATGGGGGCCCACATTGTCAACATTCACAAATAACACAATGACAGAAGTGACCATCATAATGCACACCCACATATCTGCACCAATGGACACACAAATGTAGATATCCTGTGGAGACTGTAGATGTCAGGTGAACAAATACCATACCATGGCAGCAATGGGACATACAAACCATGATTATTGTGCTGGCTGATGACCTAGGAGTCCCGGGGACAGCAGGGGAAACCCACCAAACAACATACAGCCAATGGCACACTCAAGATATGCCAATGCAGTGGTGCAAAGGCACAAACACAAACAGGCAGACTCACACTGCATATCAAACACAACAGGTGATGGGTGTGTGTGCCAGTGTCCCCAGGCAACCACACAACACATGAGGAGGCCTGAATTCCAACCACACAGATGTGTATACAGTGCCATACAAAGGTTACTCATGGATCGGATACCCCTATGTGGGCAATCAGGCATCGTTAGATGAGAGGGAGCCCAAATTACACATGTCACACAAGCTTGTAGGAACAGCAACTAACACAGCAAGAGACAGACCCACCACAGCAATACCCCCAGGGACCCCACATTGTGCTGACACTAGCCTGCATGATAATCCCACTGTGATGACAAAGGTAGATGTCGTTCACACATGTGTCCTGAGCAACAACCTACCATCACACCTACACAAGCTCTAATCAATCAGCACGGCCTGCCAGCCAAGGCCAATATGGAGGTAGGGGTCTAGCCGTGCAACAACTCACATTTGCACACACTCAACACCACACACCCTGATCTCCACCAATGTGCAGCAGTGAAGCTCACATGGACTGGTGACATTGCACATGCACCCATGACAATACCAGGGGTGGTGGTGGGAACTAAGGTGCAGAAACCCATCACACATGGCCAGTCAACAAGACTCGTCAATGTCTGACACACAGCACAGTACGCCGTACATGGGCATGATGTGAAATCCACCACAATCAATTGGATCCTGGCCATAGTCACACACCAACGAAGAAGCCAAGGTGACACACTAAGAACACACGTACACAACTTCCAACATTGCAGCTCTGACCCTGAGGAGTGGCAGCAGTCACACACACAACGTGTCACAATCACTGAAAGCTACCACAAACAGTAAATCACATGACTTGTGTAAACAACAAGTGCCAAGGGGAATCCTGAATGTGTCCCATCTGCGTTTGACCACATCCCCAGCCCTGACAACAAAGACAACCTGGGATGACAACCTCATGAACATTAGTGTGCCATGCACCCACATCACGCAGAAACCAGGTCCAAGATGCTGGATGAACACAGAACAACTCAGCAAGCATCACAAACAGGAACATCCCTAGGAACACAGCCTGTGTAGGAAAAGGGAAGGGAACACGCACAGACATGCTTACACAACACACAACACAGGCCCACGCAATGTTACCGGATTACACACTCCCATGAGGGCACTCCACTCCTGTGGAAGGTCCGCTGTGCCAAACCTTGTCTGTGCACGACCCAAACATGTCAGCAGAACACTCCGTCAGTGAGTCAACAACTACAACACACAGAAGGCTCTGCTCACATCAGCCTGGGTACGGGAGTGTCACGTCAGTCATCTGCATACACACAAAACACGTGTCAAGCAAGTTGCACTGTATACACAGATGAGTCCTTCGACATTGATGTGCAAAACTGCATGTCCAGTGGAGCTGGGCACACAGTCAGGGAAATCGGAACATTGAACAGTGGTAAGCCCACCAGATGTGCATCAATGTAAGACAAAGATGTACTTTTACAAATGCAAAACGTACATCCCTGCGTCAAATGCTGAACATTACACCCTCAGACTGCAGCAAAGGATGCCATAGATCCAGACTACAACAGGACACATATCCCATGGACCACATGGAGTCCATCACAGCAACACTTCATTTTCCTGATATGAACACTATTACAACTGCAAATGCAGGATGCTACTCATCCACATCATGTACATCAAAAGAAAACCCACAATTAAACAAAAAGAGGCTTTATTCAGCAAATTTCAAGGAAAACTCTGAAGTCCAAAAGGAACTAAGGCCAATGGCCAGTCCAAAATCACAGTCCCAACAGGGTGATAAGTGACAACTGGTCACCCATTGCTTGCCTGCACTGGTACGGACAGGGGACATCCCCCTTGGAGGGGCATACAAGGGGCAGGCCAGGCACCGCAGGGACAGGATCAGGGGATGGCAGAGTGAGGCAGTGAAGGGGTGGTGGGTGCAGGAGTGTCACCGGCAACTGCAGTGGAGGTGTCTGACTCAGGGGGTGCCGGCACCACTGTGGTACACAAGTCAGTTGTTGTGGGTGCTGCAACCACTGCAGTGGGCTGGTCTGATGTAGTGGACTGGGTCCCCACTGCAGTGCCCGAGTCAGACCGGGTGGATGTGGACTCCACTGCAGTGCATGACTCCAAGGGAGTGGAAGGGTGGGCAGATGAGGTGGGCAGGACAGAGGGAGGGGACCCGGTCACTACACCAGTGGCACTAACAGGCAGAGCATCTGTGTTGGGGGTGGAAGAGCAAGTGGCAGGGGGGGAGGGCCTAAGCAGTCTGGGGATGCGGTATCGGTGTGTGGGGGAACCTGGGGCAGGGTGTGGCGGGGGAACCTGTGGAGTGGTGGCCTGGGTGATGGAGGAGAGAGACTGGGTGGTGGAGCTGCGTGGTGGTGGTGGTGGGGTCTTGCTCTTCCTGGTCCGGGGGACTTCCAAATGGGGTCCTGTGTCTGCCTGCGCCTGGGGGAGGGTGTCCGGGGGCGAGGGCACTCCCTCTGTGTGGGTGGACTTCCTCTTCCCCCGGTATGCTGGATCAGCATGTTCGGAGGGAAGAGGCCAAGGTCACAGAGGAAGATCTGCTGTGTAGGTGGGGTAGCAGGTGAGGCAAGGGAAGGGGTCTTGGAGGGAGAGGATTGTGAGGACTGCGGAGTGACTGTGGATGCCTGTGTGTGTGTCTCTTCCCCATCCCCTGTGTGTGTGGTATCAGTCCCCTGAGGATGCTTGTGTGCACGTCTTGCCTTTCTCTTGGGTGTGTCTGCGCTGCTCGTGTCTGTGTGTTTGGGTGATTGTGCAGGTGTGCATGTGCTTTGGACAGGTAGGGTGGCAGGAAGTGTGGATGGGGCAGAGGTGGGAGGGGTGAGGGACTGTTGGAGGAGGGACACGGCTGCCGTCAGGGAGGAGTCCATGGACTTATTGCTCCTCTGTAGGGCAGACATACCCGTCGAGATGCCCTCCATGAACGACACCAGCTGTGTCAACAGAGTGGTGTGTGCATGGAGGACACTCAGCATTGCTGTCTGCCCTACATGGAGCTGCCGAAGTAGGTACACAGACTCCTCACTCAGGGCAGCAGGGGACACAGGGGCAGGGTTTGCGGTGCCTGGCACGAAGGAGACACGCTCCCGAGCACGGGAGCCTCCACGGACCTCAGGAATGGGAGCCAATGGGAGCGCGGTGGTGGTGGTGGTGGCGGGGCCAGACAGACTAGCTGGCCTTTGGTGGCTGCTGAGACCCGCCTCCACAAGGGAGTCATCCTCTGAGCTGCTGTGGTCCTCAGCTGAGGTGGATGGTGCTGAGGACTGCTCAGTGTGGCTCCCCTCGCCCTCTGTGCCACTGGGTCCCTCTGACCACTCGTCGGATGCTGACCCAGTGTTGCTCCGCTGCTCCTCCTGGTCCATGGAGCTGTCCCCTCCTGTGGCCGTGGATGTATCTGCAAACAATTAGGGAAACAGACAAACATCAGTCACCTGCACTGACCGCACACACCACAGTAAGTACAGCACATCACAGAGCAAGCCCCGGCATCCTTAGTTGAACATTGCCTAAAGTCCTCACACAGATTCGGGAAGCCAATTGTCAGTCTGATGGTCAACCATGGGACTCACACCCCTCCTGCCCTTGCACCCATCTGTCTGGTGCCTGTCTGACGGTAAGACCCCAGTGTGGACACATGCACCACCTACACAGTTGTTGGACATTGCAGGGAACACGGTGAAGTATGTGAACATGCACACATCACATCTCTTGCCACTGAGTCAGTGCAGGTGTCCGGATAAAGGGATGGCCAGAGTCTAAATAGAAATGCATGTGATGCATACCAGCACCAGACACCATGATGCACCCATGTCTGGATAGTCAATGCCACAATGGGGTGCCTGTTGCACATGTCACTCCCCTGCAGGATCAGTCTTAGGAAGTTTAATGCCATGACACAGGCATGCGTGCAAAGTCATACATCACTGTCTCCAGTCACATGGCCATGGCAGCCAGCCAACAACACTCTGCACTGTGTCACAATCCTAGGACATGGGGAATGCAAGTTATGTTACTGACAAGTGCACATGTCCATCCCCCCAAAACCACATCATCAGAACTACTATTTGTCCACGTCATACCAATTGGACATATGGGGGACATGAAACACAACTCTCTGAACATGAGCACCTCACAGTGTGCTGTGAATGAAAAACAGCTGTCTGAAAGTCACAGTCGCATACACCTGTGTGCACAGTCAAGTGATCAGACACCTATAAGTCACAGAAGTATCGTCTATCATGGTCACATCTCGGATGGCATGCTGAGCCCTAACGGATAAACATACCAGCAGTCCTGACAACGAAGACACAGCACAATGAGACAGAGGCAGACACCTGAGGGTACATTTCACTGATCACAACATGCCAGATGATACACGGGAGTGGGAGTACAGAGTGTATTGTGTGCCCTGGAGTAGGCATGACTGTCCAGCTCCACCTGTAAGAGGGATGAGTCATGGACAGTAGGCAGGAGGCTTAGCATGTGTGACACACTTGATACACATACTCCTGAGGCCCAAACATTGTTCCCACCGGCAGCATGGGTGTGTGCCAAATTCCCCAGGGACATGTGGTGATTCAGATCAGCAAGTGCATCACATATCAAAGTTACACCCAGATTACATGTCAGAACTTAGGCATTGTGTAAGCAATTGACCCACCCATGAATCGCACAACATAGTCACGGGAACAAATGCTGTCCCCCACCTTGAGCGAAGCTAAATGCAATGACACAGTCCCCAAGTGACACAATTTCCTGACTGTAAGGGCCACACATATGCGTATCAGAGGAGAAGTGGGCATGTCACAAATGAGGGACATGGCTCCTGGACCACATGACTGATGTACCGTGGAAGCTTTACCAGGCCAGAGGAGGGCACATAGCATGTCAGACAAAGTGCACAGTGCAGTCATGGACTCACCCCCTCCTTGCTGCTGTCTTGCCTTCAGCTGCCCATCCAGGTCAGGGAAGACCACCGCCAGGATCCGGAGCATGTGGGGGGTCAGGGTCCGGTGTCCGCCCCTCCTGCGAGGAGGTGACAGCTTCAGCTGGGCCCTTGCGATCCTCCGGGTCCAGCCCAAAGGTCCTGCCACCTCTTCTGGCAGTTGCGGATCCTGCGCCTGTAGACCCCCACGGATCTTACTGCCCGGGCGATGGTCAGCCAGATTTCCTGCTTCTGGTGGGCATCAACCTGTGAGGATGACAAAGTGAAAAGGCCATTACTACACTTGCAACATATACGTGCATCACACAGTTGGAGATACATGTCTCAATCACAGGGGCATATGATGTACATAGGCAGTGCAACAATGGCTATGAACAGTTTGCCAGCAGTCACTACATGGTATCATTGCATGGGAAGTAAATCTTGTTGGAAAGCACTGTTACTGCACTGTACCTGTTCAGTGCATGTAACTACACACTTTGGGGTGTGACAACTACTCAGTGAGCATGCTAGCCAGTGCTGTGCACACTGTAAGTCCTGCTAGTCAGACAACATGCACAATTAGTAAGGCAGTGGACAGCACACTCACCTGCTCCCCTGGTTTCCCATACAGCTTGCTGTACTGTGGAAGGAGGTTGTCCAGCAGGGCCTGGTTCTCCTCAAGGCTGAAGGCTGGGGCTCTCTCCACAGTACGTGCCATTGCAGTAGCCAGAGGATGCAGAGACAGCAGCAGTGTTGGTGGCAGATGTCGTCCTGGAGCATGTAGTGCAGGCAAGTGAGCTCTCAGGGGAACAGCCAGCATTATATGTGTGCTGCAGAGGCAGATACTGTCCCATGTGTCCAAAGTGATAGGTCCAAGTCGTTTGCATCTTCTGAATCTGACCAATCCATGGAATAGCAGCACTAATACATGCCCACAGCATCCTTCAAATCTTCAACTTCATGACACCCATGATTTTGCAACATTGTTGTGGCTGGCCAACTGAATTCACTGCATCAGACTCGTTGGAGCTTCGAAAACATGTCCGTTGCCATGCCAGGCCCCAGCCAATGCGTGCGCACCGATCTGTCCATTGCAGTACAACGCGTATTTCGGGATACAACGCGTACCCGCTCACAACAGATGCAATGGGCCGGCCGGGCACACCGATCGGTCCATTGCTGTACAACGCGTATTTCGGGATGCAACGCGTACCCGCTCACAACAGATGCAATGGGCCGGCCGGGCACACCGATCGGTCCATTGCTGTACAACTGCGTACCCGCTCACAACAGATGCAATGGGCCGGCCGGGCACACCGATCGGTCCATTGCTGTACAACGCTTATTTCGGGATGCAACGCGTACCCGCTCACAACAGATGCAATGGGCCGTCCGGGCACACCGATCGGTCCATTGCTGTACAACGCGTACCCGCTCACAACAGATGCAATGGGCCGGCCGGGCACACCGATCGGTCCATTGCTGTACAACGCGTACCCGCTCACAACAGATGCAATGGGCCGGCCGGGCACACGATCGGTCCATTGCTGTACAACGCGTACCCGCTCACAACAGATGCAATGGGCCGGCCGGGCACACCGATCGGTCCATTGCTGTACAACGCGTATTTCGGGCTGCAACGTGTACCCGCTCACAACAGATACAATGGGCCGGCCGGGCACACCGATCGGTCCATTGCTGTACAACGCGTACCCGCTCACAACAGATGCAATGGGCCGGCCGGGCACACCGATCGGTCCATTGCTGTACAACGTGTACCCGCTCACAACAGATGCAATGGGCCGGCCGGGCACACCGATCGGTCCATTGCTGTACAACGCGTACCCGCTCACAACAGATGCAATGGGCCGGCCGGGCACACCAATCGGTCCATTGCTATACAACGCATATTTTGGGATGCAATGCATACCCGCTCACAACAGATGCAATGGGCCGGCCGGGCACACCGATCGGTCCATTGCTGTACAACGCGTACCCGCTCACAACAGATGCAATGGGCCGGCCGGGCACACCGATCGGTCCATTGCTGTACAACGCGTATTTCGGGATGCAACGCGTACCCGCTCACAACAGATGCAATGGGCCGGCCGGGCACACCGATTGGTCCATTGCTGTACAACGCCTACCCGCTCACAACAGATGCAATGGGCCGGCCGGGCACACCGATCGGTCCATTGCTGTACAACGCGTACCCGCTCACCACAGATGCAATGGGCCGGCCGGGCACACCGATCGGTCCATTGCTGCCAGCCACATATACCTGCCAGAGACCCAGGGGCACACCTCCAACACCACACCCAGTCCACACTGTTTCCTAAGGCATGTAAGGCTGCATTAACTTTTCTGTGTATGGGGGTTAACATGTGGTTTTTGTGGTGGCACTTGTGGGCAGCCACACCCAGGCTGTGCATGTGTTCATGGGGACAGGGTCCTTTGTGTGTTGTGCACATGACCACTGTGATGTGCTACAGTTCATTTCGGAGCATGTGGCATGGTCACATTTCCAGGTTGTGTATGTGTGTGACATGTCACATACCCCCAGGGTCCCATGGGGGAAGGCATGTACGTCACAGGATGACCCATTGCCACAATAGTGATGTCCCTCCACAGTCTGTGTGCATGTTGTGTTTCCGATGTCTCTGATTCCATGTGCACAATGGGAGACAGTCTCCACATCAACGTTGTTTGTGCATGGACTTTGATGTTGTGCGTCACTGGCGTCCATGTCTGTCCTGCGGAGGAGACAGGGGCCACTACCTGTGGGAGTCATGTTTTCTTTGCTGACGTGTACATGATACGCCATGTCATGCCAGTGTCCATGTGGCAAGTCAGGGTCACTGGGAATCTACCTGTCAATGAGCTGTGATGCCTGTGGCGCATCTGTCCAGACATGTCACTGTGGTGTGTGTGTGGAACGTGACAGCAGTAAATGGGTACTGTGACACAGCCTAATGGTTTCCCATAGCACAACCTGGTACCAGTTGTGCACACATGTTGTACTGAGAAGTTAGATGATGGGCATGTAGGTGCGAGTTATGTCCGAACAGAACGGCACACACATCAAGTACTTGTGTCTCGTAATGATGTATCATGTGAAATTGAGTATGGTGAATGGCACGTATGTGGAGTGACTGACAATCTTCCTTTCTTCAACCTATGCACTGCAGGGCTCCAGCTGTCCATAGACCATTCCCTGACCTGGCAACGATGGTGGAACGTGACAGCATCCGACGGTACCGCTTCACCAGGCAGCTGATTGAGGATTTGGCAGTGCGCTTGGCACCACATTTGCAACCTGGCCGGCCGTACCCTACGGCGCTGACCCCCAAGGTGAAGGTAATGGCAGCCCTACACTTCTTTGCCACCGGTACCTTTCAACACACTGTGGCAACTGCCGGTGGGATGTCACAGACTATGTTCAGCCGTGTGCTATGCGATGTTTTGGAGGCAATGTTGAGATGCCTGAACCAGTACATCTATTTCCCTACACGTCAACAACTCACTGACGTGAAGAGTGACTTCTATGCCCTGGGGAGGATGCCACATGTCATTGGCTCCATTGATGGGACACATGTGGCTTTGATACCACCACAGGCACATGAGCAGGCATACCGGAACCGTAAACATTACCATTCGATCAATGCTCTGGTGGTATGTCTTGCAGATATGAGCATCACACATGTGTGTGCCCGTTTCCCTGGTTCAGCACACGATGCCTACGTGATGAGGAGTAGTCGCATCCCGAGGATGATGGCACAGATGCAGAACCAGCGTGCCTGGCTTGTCGGTGTGTACTGACTTTGTACCATTGTGTGTGTTCTTATCTGTAGTATTCCACCCACTTTTCCAACTCAGCTAATGTGCACTTGTCTGTCCATAGGTGACTCCGGATACCCCAACATGCCGTGGTTGCTGACACCCCTCAGGAACCATGTGACACCAGCCCAGATGCGCTACAATGAGGCACATGGTCGGACCAGGAGAGTGATTGAGCGGACCTTTGGTCTCCTGAAGAGCCGCTTCCGCTGCCTGGACAAGACAGGAGGGGCCCTCCCATATGCCCCACCAAAGGTGTGCAAGATTGTCATCGTCTGCTGCATGCTACACAACCTGGCAGTGCGGAAGGAGTTGCCTCTCATCCTGGATGACGATGACCAACGTCCGCCACCTGTGGAGGATCCTGGCCTGGACCACGATGCCAGTGATGATGATGATGATGATGGTGATGTCCGCACACAGCTCATCACCAACTTCTTCAGCTGAATGTGAGTATCCAGGGAGATGTAATGTGAATGATGTGAGTTTGCATGCTATGTGTGGGTGGTGCTGTGGTGCTGTTTGAGTGTGGCCATGTGCTACTTGACTGGATGCGTGCAGCAATGTGTCCTTACAGGTAGTCTGTACTCCCCAACAGTTTTGACATGCTAACTTGGTTTAGTGTAGTTGTCTTGTGACATGTATTGGGCATGAGTATTGCAGTTCTGTCCTGTTCTTCAGTGATTTTAACTGTGTGTCATGTCTGTCCTTCACAGGGTGCTTACTGAGTACTTTGGTCAACTTGGATCCCCCAACACCATGATTCAGCTTTCAGGGTGGCAGCAGTAGTTTTCCTACAAGTGATGTGCCACACGCCCCTGGACTTCATATCTTCTGCACTTGTTGACTGTGTGGCCACTGCCACGTGGGTAAACCTTGCATTTGTAGTGGATACAACATGTTGCAAATGTGTAATAAACCTGTGCTTCACTTTGGGATGTGCGTTGTCTGTGGTCACACATCTGACTGACATTGCTTACTGCACCTGTGGGCTAGTTGCCACAGACTCTGAATAGGTGTGGTGTCTGTGCATTCCACTGTATTTCCTGGCAACATCACTGTGGGCGATGAGTCCGATGGCCCTGGTGTCTCCGTGTCGTGTAGCCCTAGTGGTGTTTCTCCCTCATATGTGTCACGTCACCATGACTCACACGACGGTGTTGTACTTGCTGTGGCAGTTAGCATACACAGTGTAATTTAGCAGATCATCATCACCATAACAGTATCCACATTTGAATAACAACAGAGGCAAGTATGGTGTACTAGTGATTTTATTTACAGACATGTGTGTGTGTATATTGCACAGGATGGTGGGTGCTGTACATTGGGATTGTGATCCAAAGTTCCCAGATGAGTTGGAAGTCTTGGTAGCAGAAATGTCCTGAGTGAAGTCCACAGTCATATGATACATTAGTCCAACTTGAACTCCCCATGTCATGTGGGAGAGTAGTGTTGCATTCGACAGGGTGAAACGTTTGCACACAAAGGAGAATTTCTGGAACAGGTGTTGGCTTCCTGGGGGATGTACGTGGCCATCAACCTCTCAGTTTTCCTTCCTCGGACGACCCCTCTTCTTTGGGGGGACCCTCACGTGCAGGCTGCTGCGGTGTAGGGGAGTCTCCACCAGAGTCCTCCTCCCTCCCTGTGTCGGTGTCAGTTGTTGCAGCACCAGATGTTGTGGGCACACAGGGAGGTGTGGCCATGTTGTTGCTCATCTGGCGGAGGCATGTCAATATGTCCCTGTGCACCGCTGTCAGTTCTTGCAATGTGTCCCACTTGGACTCCATGCAAGACATGTGTGTCTCCAAATGCAGTACCCAGTGTCAGCCATCTTGTCAGTCCTTATCCACTCCCTGTGATGTGGGCATGGTTCAGAGTGGTGTTGATGGGCCAATTGTGAGGGTGAGCAGTATCTGTGACTACAACTCCCATCATGCTATTGCCTACACCCCCCTTCCCAGCATGCCCGTACTTCCTTCATTTTGACTCTGCTTCCCCGTGGGGTAGTGTGCCTGTGCTGACAGGAAGGCTGAGAGTGTTGTCCTTGCGTTTGTTTGGCTACAAGTCCCAAGAGTGTCCCTGTGCTTCACACAGCATTACCCAGGGTGGTGGTTCTTTGTGGGATCTTCATTTGGTATGTGAGGCATTGCATTCTCCCAGGTGGGTTTTGTGGAGTTTGTGTTGAGGGTGTGTGTGAGGTGAGCTGCTTGTAACTATGGTCAGTGCTGTGAGTCCTCCTTCCCACCCAGCCAGATATCCCGCCATGCAACGTGCTTGCATTGCAGGGAGTGCAAGTTGGCTTTCAGGATGTCAGGCAGTGGTGTTCTGCTGTTTGTTGGTGCCCAGTTCCCAGCAGGGCCTTGTGCTCCCCACAGCAGTACCCAGTGTCAGCCATCTTGTCAGTCCTTATCCACTCCCTGTGATGTGGGCATGGTTCAGAGTGGTGTTGATGGGCCAATTGTGAGGGTGAGCAGTATCTGTGACTACAACTCCCATCATGCTATTGCCTACACCCCCTTCCCAGCATGCCCGTACTTCCTTCCTTTTGACTCTGCTTCCCTGTGGGGTAGTGTGCCTGTGCTGACAGGAAGGCTGAGAGTGTTGTCCTTGCGTTTGTTTGGCTACAAGTCCCAAGAGTGTCCCTGTGCTTCACACAGCATTACCCAGGGTGGTGGTTCTTTGTGGGATCTTCATTTGATATGTGAGGCATTGCATTCTCCCAGGTGGGTTTTGTGGAGTTTGTGTTGAGGGTGTGTGTGAGGTGAGCTGCTTGTAACTATGGTCAGTGCTGTGAGTCCTCCTTCCCACCCAGCCAGATATCCCGCCATGCAACGTGCTTGCATTGCAGGGAGTGCAAGTTGGCTTTCAGGATGTCAGGCAGTGGTGTTCTGCTGTTTGTTGGTGCCCAGTTCCCAGCAGGGCCTTGTGCTCCCCACAGCAGTACCCAGTGTCAGCCATCTTGTCAGTCCTTGTCCACTCCCTGTGATGTGAGCATGGTTCAGAGTGGTGTTGATGGTCCAAATGTGAGCTGCCCATTATCTGTTACTACGAGTCCCATCATGCTCTTGGTTACACTGACTTCACCAGCATACACAGGATTCCTTCCTTTCTGTGAACTTCCCTGTGAGGTGGTGTTCTAGTGGTGGCTCAATATCTGACAGTGTTTGTTGGTTAGATTTGTGCCTCTGCCTAGCTCAATTTGGTATTGGATTTGTACATGTCATGACACAGTTACATATCACTATGACATGGCATGTATTGTGTTTATCTGACTAACATACACTTCTTGGGATGATTATCTTTTGGTTGCTGTTGATTTGCTAGGGGTGCATGGTTTGACTGTCCCCTTGACAGTGATGTGTGTGTATTGTCACACAATATTGTGTATATTAGTTGTGTACTCACCAGGCTCTGGGATGTTTGTTAGTCCATATACGCTCACTGGTGGTAGGATGGCCCGCACCTTCTCCTCCCAGGGCCTGAGGTATAGTGGTTTGGCAGGAGGGCCACTGCCGGTGTGCTGGCTCAGGAGGTAATCCTTCTTCAGTAGGTCCCTGACCCTCCTGCGTACATCATACCACCTGTTCTGGATGTCTTCCTTTGTGCGCAGACATGGTGATTGTGCGTTCACCCTGTCGACGATCCTCGCCCACATCTTGGTTTTCTGCGACATGGGGGTCTGTTGGACCAATGTGCCAAACAACTGTGGCTCTACCCTCAGGATCTCGTCTACCATGACTTCCAATTCACTATCTAGGAACTTTGGATTCTTCTTTAGGGGCATGGTGATGGGTGGTGGTGGTAATTGATGTGTGTGTGTGTGCAAGTGAGGGTGTGTGAGTGTAGGTTTTGCTGGGTGTGTGTGAGGATGCTATTTGTTGAGGTGCTAATGGTATGTGGCTTTTGTGTTGGATGAGCTGTGTGTGTGTCTGTGTTTGCTGTGTGATGGTGTTCTCTGCTGGCAGGTCAGTGGTATTTGCAAAGGATCATGGTAGGGATTTGTGGCCTTTATGTAGGTGGAGTTGGGGGGGTGTCCTTGTTCCATTTTTTTCACCCCCTGTATTTATTGGCTTTGTCATTGCTTGTTTGGCCCTTTTTTTTGTATTTTTTCATTTGTGATTATTGTGCATGTAGGAGTCGTTCTTCTGACCGAGTAGGACGTTGCAGTTGTCTCGTGCGCGCCTCTCCGAGTCGTTCCCGCTGTGTTTCAGCTCAGTTTCATATGCCTCATACGCGTCGGTCGCGGAGTATTGTGTTTGTTCGGCTGGCTTTAGTATGCGTGTCGGTCGTACGGCTTGGGCTCCGTGCGAATCGGTCTGAATTTGCACCCGTTGCATCGTACTGCGTGGGTTGGAGTTCACGGGTACGTTTCATTCGGGTTCTTTCCTGGTGCGTGTCGGTCGGTTCGATTCGCGTGGTTTCCCGGCCGGATAGCTTTTTTCCGTCCGGGTCGGTCGTTCGCCTTGAGTTCCGTACGAGTCGGTCGTGTTTCCCATGCATTTCATCGTACTACCCGGGTCGGACGGCGCCGGAACGTGTCGGTCGGACTAAATTCCCGTACCGAGTCGGTCGGTACGTTTTCCGGCCCGAATCGGAATCGACCCCAGAACATATACAATTTACTATTCCTACTCCAAACCATATTAACTCATGGAAGATGTTGGACACTAAACATATATAATTTACTATTCCCACTCTAAACTATATTAACTCAGGGAAGGTGCTGGACACTAAACATATATAATAATAATACATTTTATAAAGCGCAACAGCTACCTCAACAGAGGTGTCCCGGCGCTAACGCAGTCAAGCAGGGCAATAGAATGTGAGGGGACTAGCATTGGCTGAATAGCCATGTCTTTAGTGCTTTCCTGAACTCCAATTCAGATTGGATTAATCGAAGTCTGTCTGGGAGGGAGTTCCATAATCTGGTCGTTACCACCGTAAAAGTTCTGCCCCCCTTGCGGGACTTCGCGAATTGGGGTATGCACAACAGATTCTGGGAATTCGATCTTGAAGAACGTTTTTGTTGATAGGGGCGAATACGTTTCCTAATGTAGCTGGGACAGATACCTCTCTGGGCCCTGAAAGCTATCGTCAGGGCCTTGAATTCTATCCATTTAGCAACCGCCAACCAATGGAGCTGTTTGATATGCGGAGAGATGTGTTGTCTAAAAGGTACTCTTTTGATTAATCCTGCAGCCGCATTCTGCACCATCTGCAATCTCTTAATAAGGTATGCAGGCATCCCCAGGTAAAGACTATTTGCGTAGTCCAGCCTTGAGGTCACTGTAGCATGGACAACCGATCTTTGACAGCTCTCAGGCAGTAAGTGTAAAAATGTCCTCAAACCTCTCAATATGCCGAAGCAGGAGGATGCAATAAAGCGTATTTGGGTTGAGAATGTCAGGTCAGATTCCCATTTTACACCCAGATTTTTCGCTGTGGTTGAGGGGCAGGGGGGAGACCCATTTCCTCCGGCCACCACAGTCCAGCCATTGGTGGGGGATCTTTGCCAAAAAACAGGACCTAAACAGGATATAATTTACTATTTCCACCCCAAACCATATTAACTCAGGGAAGGTGCTGAACACTAAACATATATAATTTACTATTCCCACTCCAATTAAAAATAAATCAGGGAAGGTGCTGGACACTAAACTTATATAATTTACTATTCCCACTCCAAACCATATTAATTCAGGGAAGGTGCTGGACACTAAACATATATAATTTACTATTCCCTCTCCAATCAAAAATAATTCAGGGAAAGTCCTGGACACTAAACATATATAATTTACTATGCCCACTCCAAAGTATATTAACTCAGGGAAGGTGCTGGACACTAAACATATATAATTTACTATTCCCACTCCAATCAAAAATAAATCAGGGAAGGTGCTGGACACTAAACATATATAATTTACTATTCCCACTCGAATCAAAAATAAATCAGGGAAGGTGCTGGACACTAAACATGTATAATTTACTATTCCCACTCCAATTTTAAAAAAATCAGGGAAGGTGCTGGACACTAAACATATATAATGTACTATTCCCACTCCAAACCATATTAATTCAGGGAAGGAGCTGGACACTAAACATGTATAATTTACTATTCCCACTCCAATTTTAAAAAAATCAGGGAAGGTGCTGGACACTAAACATATATAATGTACTATTCCCACTCCAAACTATATTAACTCAGGGAAGGTGCTGGACACTAAACATATATAATTTACTATTCCCACTCCAATTTAAAATAAATCAGGGAAGGTGCTGGACACTAATCATATATAATTTACTATTCTCAATCCAAACTTTATAAACTCAATGAAAGTTCAAAACAACATACACATAAAATTAAAATACCCAAAAATTAAATATCATAAGCACATATGAGATAATACATTTAGAACATATATATATTAACCTATTCACAATTCAACAAAAATGTAAACAACATTTTTTTTTACATATTTTGTATTTACATAAATTAAAAATATTAAAACTTTTTTTTTATTATTTATAATTAGGGCTCCAGGTTTTATGGTATTTCTTTTGTTGTCATTTCCGTCAGTATTTATCCATATTTATTTTTTGTCAACTTTATCTGTATTTATCCATATTTATTATGGGTATTGTGAAAAAAATAAAGCTGAAACTGGTATATTTCCACATTAATTTACCCAATAAATATGCAGTCATGCTTAAATGCCTGCCAGGTTTTAGTGGTATGAACACCCGCAGAAGATAAATCAATGCACTTATATGAAAATATACACATTTCAGTATCAGCCTTGTGCATATCTCCTGCTGTTTAAGCTTCCTTACTAAAATACCTTTCATTTTTAACCCACTTACCTATCAATCCACACAGTTATTGGCCAGGCAGTCATGACAAAGTGTATTTAGAATCACTCAAAAAGCACCCAATTTCCGTTTTTATCTACATTAAAAAATAAATACAGACAAGAAAATAAATGTTTTTTGTCTGTATTTATCTGTAAAAATCAGTAAAAGCGGAAAACAGGAGCCTTATTTATAATTAATTATAAAACTAATAAAAAAATAATAATCTAATTTTGTTTATTAATTTACATTTTTAAAACATTATTAATTACAAACCAAAACATTGAACCTTTTAAAAATTAATAATGTAAAAATTAATCTGTACACTATTTTAAATTTTAAATTATTATTACACATTTTATTAACTAAAATAAATATATACCATATCAACACAAAACACCTCTACATTAAACACATTTTTTAATTTGTCATATTTTAATCTTCACTACTATATTATCAATGAATAACAACAAATCATAATTTAATATTTAAAATATTTATTTATTATTTTCACAATTTGTTTATTTTTTTTCACATTTTTAAATGTAATTCCATAAATTATATTCAATACACACACTGTTTCCTAAAATTAATTCATTTATCTCAATATAGATAAAATATTTGAAAAATATTTTTTAGATTACATGTAATATTTTTTTAAATACACCCTCATCCCCTAAAAAAAACATTAGTTTTTTTTTAAAACAACATTTATCACCTTTTAACCCAAAATTAACTCATAAATGTAAATATAAATTACTTAAATATTATAAATGTTATTTTCTAAAATTTTTATACATTTATTTTAAAACAATCCACGAAATTATCCTCTTTAACCTCAAAATCCCTCTCATAAAAAATACATTTTTAACTTCATTAATATTAATTTAAAAATTTCAATTTTTATAATTTTTAATTTTAAAACATTCCTCACCCTTATCTCCTCTAAACCCAACATCCCGCTCCTAAAATAAAGATAACAATTTCATGAGCAATGCCTGAGTGATTGGATGAGTGCATGGGTAGTGCCTGAGTGCATGTATAGTGTTTGAGGGAATGGATGAGTGCAAGAGAAGTGTCTGAGTGATTAAATGAGTGCATGAGTAGAGTCTGAGTGCATAGAAGAGTGCATGGGTTTTGCATGAGGGAATGGATGAGTGCAAAAAGACTGCCTGAGTGATTGGATGACGGTAGGCATAGTGCCTGGGTAATTGGAGGAGTGCATATCCTGTGACTGGCTGATTGCATGACTGCAGGGGTAGTGTCTGTGTGATTGGAGGAGTGCATGGGTAGTGCATGAGTGCATGCATGAGTGCATGGGAAGTGCCTGCATGATTGGAGGAGTGCATGGATAGTGCCTGAGTGATTGGATAAGTGTATGGGTAGTGTTTGAGAGAATGGATGAGTGCATGGCTAGTGTCTGAGGGAATGGATGAGTGCAATAGTAGTGCCTGGGTGATTAGAGGAGTACATGGATAGTGCCTGAGTGATTCAAGGAGTGCATGGGTAGTTCCTGAGTGCATGGATGAGTGCATGGATAGTGTTTGAGAGAATGGATGAGTGCAACAATAGTGTCTGAGTGATTAAATGAGTGCATGGGTAGAGCCTGAGTGTATGGATGAGTGCTTGGATACTGCCAGGGTGAATGAAGGAATGCATGGGTAGTGCCTGAGTGCATGGATTTGTGCATGGCTAGTGTTTGAGGGAATCGATGAGTGCAATAGTAGTGGCTGAGTGATTGGAGGACTGCATGGGTACCACCTGAGTGATTGGATCAGTGCATGGGTAGAGCCTGACTGCATGGATGAGTGCATGAGTAGTGCCTGCGTGATTGGAGGAGTGCATGGGTAGTGCCTGAGTGATTGGATGAGTGTATATCTATTGCTGGAGGGAATGGATGAGAGCAATAGTCTTGCCTGAGTGATTGGATGAGTGCATGGGTAGAGCCTGAGTGCATGGATGAGTGCATGGGTAGTGCCTGGGTGATTGGAGGAGTGAATCAGTAGTGCCTGAGTGATTGGATGAGTGGAAGGGTAGAGTTTAAGAGAATGGATGAGTGCATGTATAGTGCCTGAGTGATTGGATGAGTGCATAAGTAGAGCCTGACTGCATGTATGAGTGCATGAGTAGTGCCTGCATGATTGGAGGAGTGCATGGGTAGTGCCTGAGTCATTGGATGAGTGTATATCTATTGCTGGAGGGAATGGATGAGTGCAATAGTCTTGCCTGAGTGATTGGATGAGTGCATGGGTAGAGCCTGAGTGCATGGATGAGTGCATGGGTAGTGCCTGGGTGATTGGAGGAGTGCATCAGTAGTGCCTGAGTGATTGGATGAGTGGAAGGGTAGAGGTTAAGAGAAAGGATGAGTGCATGTATAGTGCCTGAGTGATTGGATGAGTGCATAAGTAGAGCCTGAGTACATGGATGAGTGCATGGGTAGTGCCTGGGTGATTGGAGGAGTGCTTGAGCAGTGCCTGGGTGATTGGATGAGTGCAAGGGTAGTGTTTGAGGGAATGAATGAGTGCATAGGTAGTGTATGAGAGAATGGATGAGTGCAATAGTAGTGTGTGAATGATTGTATGAGTGCATGTGTAGTGCCTGTCTGATTGCATAAGTGCACGAATAGTACCTGTCTGGTAATATCTGAAAGTTTTTAAATAGTGTAAACGTTCAACATTATTTTTATTAGGAATAAATAACACATAAATGAATGTTATCATGCATATTATGTTATGTGTTCTTACCTTTTTAGTAATTTAGATACATAACTCTGTTGAACTATTTTAGAATAGTATTTCTGTAAACTGTAATAAAACACTTTTCAAACTTCACTATTACCTACTGTAAAGAAGAAGAAAAAAATGTTATATATTGTGAGGTATTACAGAAATTAAAATATTACACTTTTAAGAACACAACATATTTTTAGAATACATAACATTTTCAGTTTCCCTTTTTGCTGTTCTCAGATTCTACTGAACTTCACAATACACAGTGATTTCAATGTAGTATCATCATACAACAGCGGAAAAAAACAATC
This sequence comes from Calotriton arnoldi, assembly GCA_963921515.1. Taxonomy (NCBI): domain Eukaryota; kingdom Metazoa; phylum Chordata; class Amphibia; order Caudata; family Salamandridae; genus Calotriton; species Calotriton arnoldi. The sequence goes on along the minus strand of CAWUFW010020284.1, from coordinate 90,626 downwards.
AACGAGAATGTGAAAAAACTCCAAATTACCACAAAGCATTATTTCCAATATGTGTACCTATATGTTTACCTATCTACATTTTCTAAATTATGACCAAGTTGTACATTATGGGCCCGATTCCGATCTCGGTTGGAAAACAAACCGAACGACTCGTGTCCGGAATGCTTTCCATATGACTCGTGTCAGGGGAGTCCGACCGAACAACTACGATGCGTTTGAATGCATCCGGATATGATTGGGTCGGACTCCCATTGACTTCAATGGGAGCCTGTGTACCGAACGCGTACACAGGCTTGAATTGAAGAAAGGGGTGACTGGGGAAAATCGTGCACCCTGTGGCGGGCACCCCTTGGTGCCTGCCACACTGTGTATGGTCTGAAAGGGGGGACCCATGGGTACCCCCACGGGCATGATTCGGAGGGCCCCGGGTGAAGGGGGGCTTGCTATGGGTCCCAAAGACCGATTCCAGCAGCCTTTTCAATCCGGGCACAATGACTCGTAAAGGCTGTCCGAATCGTTCATCATACTTGTTCGCATGGAAAACCTACTCCATAGAGCTGTATGATTCGGCTCCGGAAGGCTCTATCTCTCCGTATGCCTTCCGGAAACGATTCGGTCAGCGCTAAGGATTTCCAGGCATCGTACTTGGTCATTCGGAATTGGGAACGAGTCGGTCGGAAGCAAGGGCTCCGGATCGGTTTAGGTAAAACCAAATCCGATTCGGAGCCCTTCCAACCGAGATCGGAATCGGGCCCTAAGTTGTTTATTACTCTCAAGTACATTTGCTAAAATGTATTCTCTCATTTACATCTGGTACAATATAGACAACAAATATATAAACTATTGCTTTTAAACACAATTTTCAAAATGCAATATCAATTACCACAAATAATAACTCAAACACTAATTATAAATAGTAATTGTTTCAATCCTGTCCACTTTCTGTTCACATCTTCCCAATAGGCCGAATAATGTATTCAAAACTTTTGCTTGGTAAAAATTCAAAATAAATTTGTTAATTCGTGTTCACATCTTCCCAATAGACCGAATAATGTATTCAAAACTTTTACTTCAAAAAAATCCTATATAAATTTGTTAAATCGTGTTGACATCTTCCCAATAGGCCAAATAATGTATTCAAAACTTTGGCTTCAAAGATATCAAATGTAAATTTTGTAAATGGAAAGGCAATCTAGATTTGAATTGCAAGTGGGTATCATTGCAATGTGTCCATCCTTTATTACACTTTAAATACACAGTATAGTGTTCAGATATTGTAGTAGGTCCATCATGGAAAATAATAGCCACTGCTATAAAAGTTCTTCCTGAAATAGATATTTGACTTGCAACAAAAATATTTATTTTGGTCTCCAATTTTCTTCCATTTGCTCTACAACGTTGTAGCATTAAAGTTAGATATTTTCCAAATCTTTCTATATGTAGTGTAGACAACATCTATGATTTACAATACAAACATTTCATATCCTGATTGGCTGTTTTTACTAATTTCTTAAAAGGCACTGATTTGCAATCTGGTATCGTCAAGTATATGAATCGTTCTGTGTCTATTTCAGTGCTGGAAGTAAATGAACACTCTTCACATTTATGATCCCATCTGTAACTTACTCCAAATAAGTTTTGAATCTGTATTCCTTCATGTTCTAATACTCCAAGCATAAACATTAGAAATTCTTGTGCATCTTGTTGAACATTAAGAGTAAATGTCAAAGAACAAGTACATATATCCAAAAGATGTTGAACACCAGAAGCAGTATGGATTTTACTTCTATCAGTTACCAATTGGTTAGCTACATGACATAATAAAGAACAAAATCTTTTTTCATGATTTCCCATAATTTCACAATGAAGCTCTTCTAGATAAAACACAACATTCAAAATCACATTAGCATAGCAGTTGATACCTGAACAATCAAATACAAACCAGATAATGTTCTTACTCGAGACAATGCAACGTGTGCCATTCCCTCTTTGAACACTGTACTTCTAATATTTGCAAAAGCACTGTCTAAACTTAAACCGTGAGATTTATGAATAGTTACTGCATATGCTATAGACAAAGGAAACTGTTTTCTGCGAACAAACAAGTCTTTTACAAGCAAAAAACATGCCCAATCTGTCTTACCTCTTTAATCTGATCAAATTTTATCTTCAGAAATTCTACTCCTTCTCTGTTCTGAAAATTTACAAATTCAACAACTTTTCCCATTACTAAACCTTCTTCTACATTCAAATTACGCCGTAAAATTACCCGACAGTTTATACATACATGTAAAGCCTTTTCTAAGCCTGCAATCTTAGATACAGACTTTTCCAACGAATTCAATTTTGACTGTAGTTTCTCTGTGAGAAGAATAGTCACTCCTTGATGTTCAATTTTATCAATAGCGTCAATTTCCACTATTTGTTGGTTTTCCAGTTTTAAACGTTCTTGATTAAATGTAGAACACTCTTGCAAAGTAAACATTAGGCAAACTATAGACTTCTTTTCTCCAAGCTTATTGTACATTATTTCAGCCGCTGTGTTTCCAGTCGTAAACAAGTTCCTCAGTAGCCGACTTTCTAAAGCTTGTTTACCATGTTTCGTCAAGACACCAATTCTAATATCTTGAAGAATATTTCCATAATGTTCATCACTTGCGTGTCGCATATTCTTAATAAGTTCTTTATATTCAAAATGAGACCATATGTTCCCATTTCCAATACTTCCCAAAGATTTCCTTGTGTATTCATGGAGAAGTGTTTTAAAAACAGGTTGCCCTTTTACAGGAGTAAGTTGTAGTAGATCACCAAATACAATTACATGTTTTCCTCCAAACAAAACATCGTAATCTGTTTTTAAAATCTGTTGCATTCTTAAATGTACAAAGGCAAGCATTAAGTTTGAGACCATGCTCACCTCATCAATGATTAGGAGTTTCATTTTCTTCAGTACTCCTGAGATTTCATTACAAGCTTCTCCAGATAGCTTGTGATATTACAATTTATTTTCATGTTCAACTGGTAGCATGAGTAATTGATGTAAAGTAATCCCTTTAATGTTGTGTGCTGCTAATCCAGTTGGAGCTGTTACAACATAAGATAAATGTGATTCTGTAGTTTTGTATAGATAACTGGTCAAAACTTTAATTAAGAAACGTTTTCCTGCTCCAGCTTGACCATTGATGTACATTACAACAGGTTTAAACGATGAGCATTGGCATTCTTCTTTTTCATGTTGCAAACCATGTTGTATCTGTTCTGTCACTTGTAGATATATTTCTTTTTGTTCAATGTTTAGTTGTTCTTCTAACTTTTCCAACTGAATAATATCCTGTTGTGCTTGTTGCATTGCAGTTTCTACTTCATTCATGGCTATTGCTGCTTCATTTTCAATAATTGGCTGTCCTAGTGGATCTTGACTTAGTGGACCTGAACTTTGACTATCTTGAGAACTGTCTCTAGCTATTTCACCTGCGATAGTAGTTTCTTGTTCAATCTCATCATTTAACATTTGTAGATAAGTTGGGAAAATTGTGCACTGAATGCTATCTTTAGTTACATTAAAAGAATCTTCATAGCAGTCGAAATCTCCAAGTAATTCCGCTTCACTACGCCAAGGCTTGAACAGTTGCAGAAGTGCTAAATAGAACAATTTCCTCTTCTCTAGACTTTCACAACTGAGTTTTCTGTGGTTAATAAGATTTCCTTTGGCATGTTTTACCAAACATCCGTTGCATCCAATCACTGCATATTTTTCTTCATTTATATTTTCTGTAACATTTCTCTTAAAGCTGTAATGTTGCAGTACTTCATAGAGACATAGGTTTTCCAGATGTGGACTCCTTTTAGGATAGTATGTATCCAACATATTCGTTTTAACAATATCTGTACTTTCTGGTTCATTCAATGCTAAGTATTCAATTTCTTGTAGAGATTTCAATACTCTATTTCGTGTGGCGGCAAGACCTAGACTTACCCAAATGATTCCTCTTGACTTTGAATATAAGCTGGCAGAGCTCAACCGATCTGAACATTCATAGGATCCAATCTCTCGGTGGGAAAGCATTTTCAAGCTAAAGCTGTACAATTTCTTGCTAAGACTCTTTTCCTGTGAAATTCCTTCCCACATTTTTTTCAACTCTGTCTTTTCAGATTTGGTTATATATGACGTAACATAGCGAGCAACAGCAATTGAATTATCTGCAACATATTGAATATCCATGTTTGCATTCCACATTGTCAAAAATACTGGATTGTAGTCATTAATATACTTTGAATCTTCAGTTCTTTTTAAGTTGTATGTATTCTTCAGAGATTTTCGAGTTATAGTATGCCTTACTGCTGACATAAAACTATTGACTCTTCCGTTTGAAATTATTGGACGTGGGAATCCAAAACGACATTTTGTATAACATTTTTCCCTTGACTTGTTTTTTTGTCGACAATATTTTCCACACCGATGACTTTGAAACCGTAAAACTTGTTGTCTCAAGCTGTTTTCTCCTCTTTTTTTGGAATGGCACAGGTAACATACTCTTCGATGAAAGACAAAACAGTTTAATCAGTATCAGTTCCAAATGTTGGTGCATTCTTGATCCATATTAGCATGTGTATATGAGGAGCACCTCTGGCTTGGTACTCCTTTCTCCAAAAGAAATTAGTAACTTCTCCAAGAGGTGGATTATTTTTATTGCAGATAAAAGACACCATAGCTTGAAACCTATGATTAAAATATCTGCACACATTTACAGGATCTAAGGAACACAGTTCTCCAGCTGTCTTCAAATCAATGTTCTTTACATTTGAATTTGCTTGTCGTAGAAATTCAAGTAAATCGTCCCACGCATATTCAGCACAGCTAAGTGTAACAAACCATGTAGGGGTACCTAAGTTTCTTAACATACATTTAAGTTCTCTGTGATGACGATACCAATACTCATTGGTACCACGTTGACACGCCATCAAATTAATTAACTGAGATTCTAAATGATTGTCTCTTTGTTGAACTTTGTCCATGAATTCCTTTGCAGATACATGTGTAAGATGAACTCCTGTTTTTAATATGTGGTTCACTGCATATGAAAGTCCAGACAAGTCACTTCCAAACAGAAGATGAAATATATATGGAATACACTGTCGAAATCTTGGATCTTCTGAGTACAATCTTGTCGAGCGGTATTCTGAAGCTGGAATCTGTACTGCTCGTTCATCATATCGTGCACCTTCTCCAGTGGGGAAGAGCTGTGGAAAACTACGAGCTTCTAAACTTTTTTCCCATACACTCATGGGAGTTCCCTTCGCTTTCTTCATTTGAAATAATTCAATAGTGTTTCCTCTCACTTCTTTTGAATGTAGAGGATGTATACTGTAATGTTCGTAAATCTCTTCACTCCTGGACTTGTCCACTTTTTCTATTTAGCCAGTTGAAATTTCTGATTCATCTTCTAAACATATTCCCTGTTCTTCCGCATTTACAGTTTTATAGTAAATATTGTTCTGTACAAGATATAAAGTAGTCTTTTGAAGTTTGGTTACATCTACTAGCCATATTTTTCGAGTCTTTGTTGGTACACCATTAACTAGAATAACTACAGGCTCACTTTCCTCTCTGTCTATACCAACAATTTCAATATTTTTCTTAAAATCTAAAGGTAAGTACACAACTCTTCCTTTCAGACCTCTTTGTAAATCTGTTGGAGGCAGCTTACCTGTTTTAGGCTCCATACGAACTATAGCCTGAAACGGGTGCACAGATTGAATAAGAATGGATTCATATGTATTTAAATCTGCTAGTTCCAGAGGAATAGCTACCAACTCTAAGTTGTTATGTACTGCTCTAGCTAGCATTTTGTTGTCTTCTAATTTATTGTAACAATATTTGCAACTACGTTGATCAGTACCCAACTCAAAATGACCTTCCACCAACAAATAAGCACCAAATTGCTCCCACTTATCATTGTTTACCTTTTCACTTTTTAAATACACATCAACATTCCTAGTTTGACTTCTATAGTGAGTACGTCGACAACAAATACAAACATAGGGGCCGATTACGATGACGGACGGAAAAGCACTCCGACCGCCGTGGCAGCGGAAATTAACCGTCCGCATGTACCGCGGCAAAAACGGCGGTCAGATTAGGATGCACTGCCAGAAAAATCCAACCGCGGAGGACGGATTCCACGAAACTCCGCCGGGAACGTCCGGAAAAGCTGAAAATCCATCCGCGGCGGTCGGATTTGCTGCAGAAAGACCAAAAATCGTTGTTCGACCAGCAGAATGACCGCAAGTGAAATTACGATACGATGGCGGTGCCAGCAGAACGATCAGTTGTTTCCATCTGCCGCGATCGCAACAAATGATGATTGGGAGAGCCGGCAGAAGGACTATTGCATTTCGACCGCTGCAGTCGCGCGGGAAGAGCAATGGCGGTCGAAAGCAACCACACAACAAAGCTACCAAGTGTGGCTGTATATCTGGCTCAGCCTCAAAAAACATCTAACACACCCCAATGACACATCCCCATTGCAAGTTAAAAATACAAATCCCAGGTCAACCCAGACAACACACCTGACATGAATACTCCATTGTGACCCACCCACATAGCTGAGTATAAAACCAGCCCCTTCCCTGCCCAGAATCCTTTGCACAACTCCAGCACTGAAGAACCCAACCCCACAGCACAAAGGAGAGGCAAATCCGCACACATCACACCATCACAACCACACACACACCACACACATCACCACCACCACCTTCACACCTGCACTTCTCACCCATTTGCACATCACACACCATGGCACAGAGGAAGATGCCCAAATTCACTGACAATGAGTTGTCAGTGATGGTAGATGAGATAATCAGAGTAGAACCACATTTTTTTGGAAGCATGGTCCAACAGACACCAGTAGCCAGAAAAAATCAGATGTGGGAAAGGATAGTCAAGAAAGTCAATGCAGTACGGACCACCCCGCACACCCTGAAGGACATCAGGAGGAGATGGCATGAACTCAAGACCAGGGTGAAAGAGCGTGCCAACAAGAACCATGAGCTGGCTCAGAGGACTGGCAGTGGCCCTCCCAATCCACCACTAACATTCAACGAATGGGAGGAGAAGGTACTTGCCATACTGCATCCAGAGAGTCTCACAGGAATACACAGGGGAGTGGAGGCTGGTAAGTACCAACAAATATCTCCCATTACACTGCTATGTACTGTCTTGCACAACTAGAAAGCTACACTTCCTAAACACAAATGCACTTACGTACAACACACTCTTCCCAACACATGTCTCATACATCTAACATTTCCTTCCTCTGAATTACCCCAAAGGTAGTTAGCAATATTTCCATGGGGGCATGTGTACAGGCAGCCAGCACTACAACTCCCACCAGGCCCCCTTGTCCCACAGCTGAGCAGGATGGTACACTCCTCCCACTCATAACCATGTGGCAGCCATTGCATTGCTCACCTTCACCTAACAGGTAGGTAGCCTTCTGAACAGGGAGGGATGTTTGTGGGTGGGAAGCCAGCACTACAACTCCCACCAGGCCCCCTTGTCCCACAGCTGAGCAGGATGGTACACTCCTCCCACTCATAACCATGTGGCAGCCATTACATTGCTCACCTTCACCTAACAGGTAGGTAGCCTTCTGAACAGGGAGGGGTGTTAGTTGGTGGGAAGCCAGCACTACAACTCCTACCAGGCCCCCTTGTCCCACAGCTGAGCAGGATGGTACACTCCCCACACCCAGAACCATGTGGCAGCCATTTCATTGCTCTCCTCAAACTTACAGGTAGTCAGCCTTCTCATGCTCTCTTGTCTCACCCCTGAGCAGGATGGAACACTCCTCCCACCCAGAACCATGTGGCAGCCATTGCATTGCTCACCTTCACATAACATGTAGGTAGCCTTCTGAACAGGGAGGGGTGTTTGTGGGTGGGAAGCCTGCACTACAACTCCCCACAGGCCCCCTTGTCCCACAGCTGAGCAGGATGGAGCACTCCCCCCACCCAGAACCATGTGGCAGCCATTTCCCTCCACTGTGTCACCGAACAGGTAGGTAGTCAGTGCATGCACCCTGCCATCCTTCTCAAAAAACATGGAGCCAGATGACCACACCAGCACTCACATGTCAGCCAACTTGGCATAGATCCAAAAGCCACATCCAGTGTGCAGACAGCTAAGCACACGTAACTGTCATAGAAATTAAACTTTGACTCACCAAGTCACATGTGAAAGTAATTCATGGCACAATCATGCACAGCACAGATTGCAATGTGTAAGTGCCATGGTGTCAGAGCATGAAGGCCCATATGAACACGAAACATGCATGGTCAATCTGACAAACAAAGTAAAGTACATTATATGAAAAAGGTATGTATAACATTCCAATGGCTAGTTCTTGCTTAGCTGAAATTGATTCCATGGAGAGCAAACAAAAAAGACGCATTACATAAAGTTGATGTGCCGCAAGTTGCTAGATGATGACATGTCCTTGTAATCACACAATCTGTACGTGGCACATGGTTTCAATTTACATGTCACACCATGGACAAGTAATGTATGTACCTCAACATCATGTCATGATGCTCAGTATCTTGCTGCCATACCAAGTGATTTCAATGTAAATTGTTTGGTGTATCAAATGTAACACCCAAAAGTCAAACACCAAGATTGTGGAGTGCACTTCAATGACCATTTAACCTCTGTTCAACAGGAGATCCACAAGCAACTGCAGCAGAAAACCCCACCAACCTGCTGAGCCTGTCTCCCCCCCGGAACATGAACTCTCGGATGCAGACTCCCTACGTTTCTCGGATGAGGAGCAACAACCTGGCCGCTCCGGACTGCCAGGGCGCACCATGTCTCAGGCCCTCATTGTCCCCACTACCACCACCAAAGCAACAACAACAGTGCTGACCCCTGCTACAACGACCTGTGCGGCCTCCACCACCACCATCACCACTGCTGCCTGCAACACTCTCCATGCCTCAGTGGTTACCAATACCACAACACAATCAGAGGATGTCAGGGGGAGTGTGCGGGTGCGTCCAGTGCCAATGCCACAGGTCCGTGTCAGCAGGGCAGGTGGGAGGGCAACTGGGGGACAAATACAGGAGGACACAGATCGAAGCCCTGGCCACTGTCGCAAGAGTCCTTGGGGCATATGAACAGAACCAGGGACAGATGGGCCAGGTTGTGGAAGAAGTGCGTGAGCTCCGCCTGCTGCTGAGGTCCATGGACACACATATGGGCCAACTTGTGGACCTCATGGGCCAGCTTGTGGGTGTTCTGAGGGACAGACATGCAGCCCAAATGACAGCTCAACCCCCCTCCAGTGGCCCGCATGTGGATACTCCCACCACCTCAGCTGCGGCCACAGAGAAGGGTGAGCTGCAACAAAATGACTCCTCAGACACCGCTGAGCCTGCAGTAGAGGGCCCCCCTGCCAAACGCACGAGGGGCCGTCCGAGAAACACCAGGGGAGGATCACGTGGCCATGCACCATCCAAACGCAAGTCACTGAGCCAGCCATGATGGCACCTGTGTTCCCCTTGACATTGACTTTGTTAACTATCCTTACCCACATTGCCATGGTGATGGCAGGAGTCTGTTAGACTGTGTGACTACATCAATGTGGTGACTACTCTATTTGTCTCATTTACCATCACTGACAACTCATAAATTCACTTGGCACAATTTTGTAAATAATCACTCCTCTGTCACAAATACTTAATGTAAATAAACACTCTTTACACACCTATGTCTTTGTGTCAGCTTCATGTTTATCACAGTATGTACAATGTCAACTCAGATTCCAATGTACCACAAGCTCTGATTGTGACGAGGCATTGAGAGGGCGAAGGAACCTAGAAAGACACAAGAGAATGACATTTACTTGTCAGGTGATGCCATTACAGCTAAAACACACCACTAGTCATCAACGTACAAAAACCAGCACACATAACAATGAGCAACAACATCAACATAGACATGAGGTACCTGGATAAAAATACCCTGTGCCACACACATCAGCCATTAGCCCAGAGCCAACAACAGCCAGCAGTCAAAAAGATCATCTATGCCTTGCCACTACCATCAAAGCCAACAGACAATGTCACTGTTGTACAATGTCACTTACACTCAAGGGAAGTAGTTGTCAATGAGCTGTTGATGCAGGTCAACACCTTCCTCTTCTCCACTATCGTCGCCACTGGGCATGTGTGGGTTTGCACGGGGGCATCTGCTGCTCATCATCGTCCAGGAGCAGGGGGATCTCCTTGCGCAAGGCCAGGTTGTGGAGCATGCAGCATGCAACTACGATCTGACACACCTTTTGGGGAGAGTAGAGTAGTGCACCTCCGCTCTTGTCCAGACACCGAAATCTAGACTTCAGAAGCCCAAAAGTACGCTCCACCACACAACGTGTCCTCCTATGTGCATCATTGAAGCAGCCTTCACCCGGGGTCCTTTGATTCCTCAGTGGGCTCAGCAACCAAGGCCGGTTGGGATACGCAGAGTCACCTAGGTGTGACATACAGAGAGCAATTTACTAATATAAACAGTAGCTGAGAACAGCATGTCACACATACAGCACACTACTTGACTCGGCGTACTCACCAACAAGCCATGCACGCTCCGGATGCAGATTTGCCATGTTGTGGGATGATGCTGTTACGCAGTATGTAGGAGTCATAGGCTAAACTGGGAAATCTGGCAAAGACATGAGAGATAATCATATCCGCTTGGCATACCACTTGCACATTAATGGAATGGAAATGCTTCCTGTTCCTGTATATGTGCTCACGTGCCTGTGGTGGAACCAGGCCAACATGTGTGCAGTCAATGGCGCCAACAACATTAGGTATGTGGCCAAGGACATAAAAATCACACTTCATAGCTGCCAATTCTTGTCTCCTTGGAAAATGGATGTAGCGGTCCTTGTATGTCATCATTGCGGACAGGACATCACGTAGCACCATGCTGACCATCGCTTGAGACCTCCCACCGGCGATGGCCACCGTGTACTGGAACTAACCAGTTGCAAAGAAATGCAGGGCCGCCATAACCTTAACTGTTGGTGTCAAAGCAGTCGGATAGGTTCTGCGAGGCCTCAGATGGGGCTCCAACTGACCACATAGGTCTTGAAGGGTAAGGCGATCCAGACGGAATTTTCTTATGATGTCCTCATCTTCCATGTTCGCCAGCACTGGGAACTGATGAAGCACATTTGTTTGTCTCCTACATAATTTGAAAGGGGACACATGTCAATTTATTTCCCCTATGAGATGTGTCAAACATCTTACATCTTGACTGACGCAGCGCCAAAACAATGACTGGACTGTAACAACAGCTTAATGCACAAGTCACATGCAGAGACACCTTGATCTCATGTAGTCGTACATGTGGTCAGTATGTACATATTGACTACCTCCAAAACAGATTCTGACTATGTGAAGGGTAAATGGTACACTCCTACATCTTGTGTTCCCAGCCCTGGGAGTAGTTGACACAGCACATGTTGGAAACAGCAACACTGCTGACTTCTACGTAGCTGCTGTACCTGCCACACCTTCTTGCTTAAGTTGCACAGAGCACAACTTTTCTACACAATGAGCACAGTGTGTGTAAGATGATCAACTACCAAAATCAATACAGCAATGTGCATAGTGAAATAGGCACATTATGTGGTCAGTCCATCATTACTGTGGGTTGATTAGCCATCTAACACATTGAGATGTTCACAGATATGAGACTCCATTACACATCAAATCTGTGTACATGCACACAAATATCATAGGTGACATGTGAGGAAGTACATGCCAATGCATGTAATCATGTGCACTGACATGGCATGTGTAGCCATCAGTGAGTTGAATGTCACACTAGCATTACATTTTGCAAACAGGTGCTGTAATACATTGTGAATGTATAGTGTTCAATGATTAAAATTGGCTATTGCCATTGCTAGAGCATATTGTGTCCATAGGTGCGGTATGCGTGCTCCGCCACCGTGATCACAGTCATTGGCCACAATTGAAAGATGCAGGATTGCGGTAGCGACCGCCTGGACCCCGCGGTGTGACACAGCCAATGGCATTGCAGCCAATGGGAACCGCCATCGCGGTACTGCAATACATATTTGAAACCCGCGGTAGGCATGCTCCGCTACCGCGGGCCCAGGCATTGGCCACAATTGAAAGATGCAGGATTGCAATAGCAACCGCCTGGACCCCGCAGTGTGACACCGCCAATGCCAATGGCATTGCAGCCAATGGGAACCGCAATCACAGTAGTGCAATACATATTTGAAACCCGCGGTATGCGTGCTCCGCTACCGCTGGCCCGGGCATTGGCCACAATTGAAAGATGCAGGATTGCGGTAGCGATCGCCTGGCCCCCGCGGTGTGACACCGCCTATGCCAATGCCATTGCAGCCAATGGGAACCGCGATCGCGGTAGTGAAATACAATTTTGAAACTCGCGGTAGGCGTGCTCCGCTTCCGCGGTCCCAGTTATTGGATACAATTGAAAAATGCTAACCAGGCAGACCAATTGTAGCAGCTGAGTACCGCTGAAACAACCCCAGGGGCCTATAAATCTCTGTGAGAGAGCCACACATTTCACTTGCATTCAGGCACTGCTGCCTGCCATTCTTCACCACCAACTGCTGCTGTTCCTGTATTCTGGACCCAGTGATGGCGAGAACCAAGAACATCAGGGCCCGTCCCTTCACCACAGAGGAGCTGGAGGTCCTGGTGGACGAGGCCCTTGCACAGTATGGGAGGCTGTATGGTGCACCAGATGTACTGGTAAGTGTTAATGAATAAAAGTTTGAGAGTGCTCTGAATGCTCACATGATGTTTCTCTGCAGTAGTATGTGCCTGTGAGTGCAAGTCAATGTGCATGCATCCATATTTTTCCTATAGCCTGCTCCATACATGGCCTATTAAGAATTGCATTTGAGTATGTGGGGAGGATGGCAACATGGACACTTCTACAACCCTTCTTCTGCAAACAACAACAAACGTTGGTCTGAGACTGGTTAATGTAAATGTGTGATACACTGCCTAGCATGCTGATTTCATGTCAATGGGGTGTGTAGCCTTATTTCCACAGATCCAAGACCGTATTGAAGGATGGGAGTGACATGCAGTGTATTTTGCAGCCATACAGTTACACTGCTGGTTTGAGTCAGTCGAAGTCTGAACAAACATTGCCTGTGCTATGTGATGTCATAGTCCATCATGTCTTCACATGCTCATTTGTGACATTACAAATGTATTTTGTCCAGAGGGTACTGAATGATGTGTGTGCAGTTCTCAAATTGCCACTATGGTGATGTGTGCATTATGCACAAGAGTACAATGCCTGTGTGTAACACTCTTGGTAGTAGTTCACCTATGACAGATCAGATAAATGTAATTTGGAGATGTCATCCTTCTATTGATTACATTATGTGTTCAGTCTCGCATGTGTAGGCACTGTTTACCCTCTCATATTGTACATGCATGTGATTTCTCTGATGGCCCACGTTTAACTTCAGTGTGAGTCCCTCTGGCCTGCACAGAAACTGCCCAATGTTACAAGGACCCATCACTAAATGAAATGAGTGAAACATATGTGTTGTCCACCACCCTATTTCTCAATGAGCTATCTTAGGCCTGAGTATTGCACAAGACAGGCCTCCACCTTGTGAGAAGAGTGTGATAATGTCAGATCATGGCCCTAAATGTGACCACCATGACACATGTAGCCATTCACTGGTCAAGGACATTGAGGGGTGTGTGGTGTTATGACACAGTGAGTCAGCCCCGACACATCATTCCCAATGTATTGTATGTCATGCTCACTCACATGCTGCATCACAGGTGAGGGTCATTTTCACATTGGTTGCTGTGCTGGAACTCTGCATGTGTATGAGATGGTCATGTACTATGTCCATCATCATACATGTATACATTTCTATGGGATTATCCAATGCAAGTGTACTACGTGTCATGCTGTATGGCCTCTGCTCAACATTTATGTATTAGTGTGCTATGTATGTTCATGCTCCTGTACTGACACGAAGTAGTACATAAAACAGTCTCACTGAAACTTCTTCTTCTTGTCTCCCACGCCTGCAGCTTAAGGTCCACCAGCGTAAGATGATATGGAGGGCCATTGCACGCAAGGTGTGGGCTCTGGGTGTCTCCAACCGACAGCACACACACTGTCACAAGAGGTGGGATGACATCTGCCGGCTGAGCAAAAATGTGGCAGAGATGACGCTGGGAGTGCTCCCTCGGAGTGACAGGTTGGCGCGCAGGAGCATGACACCACTAATGGCCCGCATCTTGGCAGTGACACAGCCAGAGCTGGAAGAACGCTTGAGGGCCCATCAGCAGCAAGTTGGGGGTGAGTATTCAGCTAAGTGTGACTTTGGGTGTGAGTGACTGCATGAATCCCAAACGTGAGCCAGTAGGAAGCTCTGTGATGTCTCTAATGTGATGCAATGGCTTCTAAGTGGCCTCTGTGTTGAGTGCAGCTGTTATGCATTTGTACAACATGTGGTTTCTCATGTGTTTAAAACCATGACCCTTGTCATTGACAGATGAGATGTGGCCTTGTGACATATGCTGCAGTATGAATGTCATAGACATCACCTGGCAGTGAACAGCAGTGAGCATCATGTTAGTGTGCATTTATAGATGTGTGTTGTGCACAACAGAAGATTTATGACAACTACACAGCTGACACCTAAGTGCAACTGTAGTTGTGCTTCAAAATACAACATGGTGGATATCAGGAGATTGTGGTTATTGCAAAAGGACATTTTGGAGTTTGTATCTGTGGTGTTCCCTTAAAGTGACTCCATATGTGACAGAGACAACATGTTTAGATGTATACCTATCTCACCTACAGGCACGTAGGTATGCTTACAGAGAATAGTATGTTAAGGTACAAGGAGGCACGGGCCAGCTATTTGGCTGTGTCAACGCCACATGGGGCGATACTATCAACTATACATGTTTCCATGCATCTTCTGATGATTGCATAAATGTTGCACATGCTGACTGTACATGGAGGAGGCCAACATGGGAGTATCATTTTCAAGTTTTGTGCTTTGCTTGCATATGATGTTTGTGAGTATGGCACTATACTGAACCTATGTCTCTGTCTCTTGCAGCATCTACCGAGGGCACGGAAGGACGGGGGACCGACACCAGTGGGGAAGCTTCTGGCATGACTGCTACACATGAGCTCACTGACACTGATGTGACCAGCACCTCGGAGGGGGACAGGAGTGCCCTGGATGATTCCCACCCGGAAACACCAACCTCCACATCTTCAGACTCCAGCGGTGACTCCTCGATGTTGGCACAGGAAGTTCCAAATCTTCCTCTTCTTACACCACACATCGTCCAGTGCCCACCCTCCCGGTTACTCACACAAGTGCTGTCCATGCCCGCAGCCCTAGTAAGGGTAGAGTCTCCTTCACCCCAGGCACCGCTGCCCCTACCCCTGTCTCCTCTGCTGCCCTCAGTGTGGAGGCGGTGGACCTTTTGCACCAGCTGTGTCTGGGTCAGACTGCTCTCCTGAATGCCTTCCAGGATCATGACAAGAAGTTGGCACAGGTAGTTGCCTTCATGGAGGGGATTCATTCTGACGTGGGTGGCCCACACCGAACTGTCCAGTCTTTGTCCTCCACAGTGACGGCAGCCATTCAGCAGTCACAGGCTCCAAGTCCAGCTCCTGTCCCTTCAGCAACCACCCTGCCAGTGGCACCACCTGACGAGAGTGCCCACACGCCAGAGCCCTCAGGCACCAAGTCCTCCACATGCAGCACACAACAGCAGCACTCCAAGCGGACCAGACCACAGACACCATCCCCAACACACAAAACAGGCACACAGGAGCGCAAAACCAAAAGCCCATCATGTGACACTCATGGGCATCAGGCCAAGAAGCAGGCATCAACATCACATTCATCAAAATCACCCCCATCCAAGGGCACTCCCATCCCCACACCTGCTCCCAAAGACAAACAAACACTTGCCCTGTCTGCTGTGAACCTGGTGCCTGCAACGACTAAGCACAAACACATTTCTAAGGCAGATTCACCCACAACCCCTGTGAAGCAGGGACAGGAGAGCAAAGTAGGGGGTTCACCTGGACAACAGGGGATGTAGGGGAAGAGGCAAGGCCACCCCAAGCGTACAACCAGATCCAGCAAATCCCCACAGGGAGAGCCACCTGCACCTGATACACCTTTGGTGGAAAGTGAGGCTGTTGTGCCCACCCCACTTCCCACTCCGGCCAAGACACTTGTGGGCTATTGAATCCCCAAGAAGTTGAGACCCAGCCCTCAACCTTCATCCTCACACACTGTGTTTCCCAGAAGCATGTCTCCACCTCCCTGTGCAACCACTCCACCCGGTCCAAGCAGCCCTCAGGCTCCCACAGCCACTGATGCCTCTTCCTCAGCCGGTTCTCTCTCTCCCAGGTCCAGTCCTCCAACTGGCCCCGACAATCAGCCACCTCACAGTTCAACTTCAAGCCAAAGTTGAAGCCAAGTGCCCCTCATCACACCATTTATCACACAGCGGTGCCTGGACTGCCCATTTGTAGCCCATGAGCTGTGGTGATTCCCATGGCAGTGGACGGTGTCACCCCTTCCCTGTGCAGTTTCTCATGCACACATGTGCGGACCGGAACTATGGACTAGCCAATGGCCTTGCTGTTTGTTACTTTTGATAAGCTAAACAAGGACGGACGAACCCTCTGTGTGGATGTGATACAATCACTAGTCTGGTTGGTACATGGACCCACTAGGTTTGTTTAAAAGACCCCCTCACACACCAACATAGTTGGTGTCATGCTTCATCATTGGGGTCCCAACCGGGTGGCCGAATGCCACCTGGTTGTGCTACGACGCCTGATTACAGCGGAGCTGGTTTGGTGTGAGTATGTGATGTGATGTGAAATTAATTTAAAAATATCTCTGAGAATCCTTGCCTGTAAACTTTATTAGTGGCGGCTCAGGATATGGTTAAAATAAGTGTAGTGCAACTAAAATGGGAGGTATTATCCCTAGTTGGCTATGTGAATGGTCTACATCTTTCAGCCCGCAATAGGGATTGTGAGGGGCTTTCTTCAGGACCGGGTGGTGAAAAAGTGAGTGGCAAAGTGAGTATTGCCACGTGAGAAAATAAGAAAGTACCTACACACGCACTAAGGTGTGTGGACTGAGTGTCAACGTACTTACGGACACTGAAAAAGACCTGTGGGAGAAAAGAAGACAACACAGAACATGTATATACATTATTGTTAAGCAACATAAAATGCAACCTTACGTCGGTGTGATGGTCTAGCACAATGACCGACCCTGTGATTGTACGTATTATCTAGACGAGGTGGGGCATGCTGCATGCGAAAAGTGACAAGCAGCCTATGATGATCGCCCCTGTCTTATAGATGCTATGAAGCTGAAGAGCTTCAAGTGAGATCCAAGTGGTTATGTTCCTCAGGGTGGTGAGCAAAACATGGTTTGTCGCAGGTCACCACCCTTTAACTACTGGTGGGCTGGTAGGGGCCACCGTGATTGGTGGTCACGTGGCACACTGTGCGGATCGTATCCACAATAGTGGTAGTGCCTGGCGAGAGCGTGGCATAAGTGATCATGTGGCGCGCCTGGCGAGAGCGCTGGCACAAGTGATCATGCGGTGCGCTGAAACGGTAATAAAAACATTTAAAACAAGCAGAGAGCTTCTGTTAGCAACGCTGTTTATAAAAGCATAATTACACTATGTGTGAAATTTGGCAGCCGATCGGGACTCGGGAGGGGTTGCATCCGATGCCAGAATCTGGGGAAAAATGAAGTTTGAAATGAGCACGGAAAGTCAAAAGTGCTCGGGTCCTGCTGTGGGAAAGAAAGCAGCGCAACCTTACTTGGTTTAGAGATGGAACCCGTCTGAGAACCTAGTGTGGTATCCCGTCGTCCCGGCTGGTGTGGAGCGTGGGGAAGAAGGTGCTTTTAAGCCTGTGTCCCCTCCTGAATACGTGCCTGTATGCTCATAGGGAAGCAGGGAGGAGTGGCGCTGCCATGCGCAGTCGCTCGGCTGCATCTTCGAGCCCTGAGTGCGGCGGAAAAGCTGCGCATGCGTGCGCATGCGCTGTGGTGCTGTGTAGGATTGGAAAAAATCGGCCATCTTGAAACGGTCCGAAATGGAGCAAGAAGACTGCTTGCATTGGAAGCAGTGTGGGACTGTAAGTAGCCGAGGTACCCTGTGCTGAGAGCCATCGGCGAAGAATGATGCATAGTTAATAGGAACGGCCCGGTGTGGGGAGATGGACTGGTGGTGTGCATGCAAAGCAATGCAAAAATGCATATAAAAATAAATAAAAAAATGAAAATGAAGGGATGGCGGTACACGGCTAGGTGTGCAGGGGGCCCAGAGTGAGGGCACTGAAATGGAATCATAAGCGGGAAAAAGGTGTTTCCCGGGTGCCTACTCTATGGAGGTTCCATCTCTATTGGAGCTCAGATACAGATGGGGTGCTCAGGGGATGATATGGTGGAATAAACAGTGTTTATGTTCTCCTGAGACTGTTCCAAGGAATGTTGTTGTTAAGGCCAGTTTTGTGGCTGGACAAGCGATAGATCCATCTTTGCTCCTTCTCAAGGAGGCGGCTCTGAATATTTGGTAAATTTGGGTCCAGTGCTTCTATAATGACCCAGCGCATATCATTGGTCGTGTGGCCCACTTCGAGGAAGTGGTTCGTCATGCGGGTTGTGTTTTTCTTACAGCGTATGGTGCTGCGGTGTTCACAGATCCTTGTCTTGATCTTGCGGTTGGTCATGCCAATATAGGTGAGATTACAGGGGCAGACAATGCGGTAGACCACGTGTTCTGTGTTGCAGTTCGTATGTTGTCTCAGTTGCCATGTTTTCCCTGGTTCCAGACTGAGGCTTTTGGTGGTTTCGGTGATATGACACACGCTGCAGTTGCCACAGGGAAAATGGCCCACCACGCCCGGGAGCCCCCAGGCATTGAGGACAGTGTGGGCTGGCCTCTGTTGTGGTTTTGGTCGGGTGGCAACTATCGCGTCTTTGATGGAACGGGCTCTCTTGTTGGAGAGGAGAGGAAGTTCCCAATCAAGATTGCCTGTCTTCAGTATTTTCCAGTTGTTGCGAATAATTTGTGAGACTTTATGAGAGACAGCATTGTATGTGGTCACACATGTAAGTGGCGACTGTGTTGTTTCTCGTGCTGATGTCTCAATCAGTCCCTCACGGTTCTGATTCCTGGCCCTCTTGTTGGCTTTGTCTGTGATCCATTTGGGGTAGCCCCGCTGTCGCAGTTTATCATTTAGATCTCTGGCTTGGGATTTGTAGTCTCCTATTTCGCTGCAGTTTCTGCGGAGCCTAAGGTATTGGCCGTAGGGGAGATTCTCCCGCAGTGATCTGGGGTGGAAGCTCGTGAAGTGGAGAAGGGAATTGCGGGCAGTGGTTTTAAAATGTGTTTTGCTCTTTAGTCCCCCTCCTGCCGCTTCAATATCCAAGTCAAGAAATGTGGTCTTGTGTCTGTCAAAGCTGTGAGTGAAACGGAGGTTGGGGTCACATGAGTTAAGCCATTCGCAGAATGTTGTGAGTGAATCGTTGTTTCCTTCCCAAATCAGTAAGATATCGTCGATATAGCGTTTGTAGAATCTGATTTGGGGAAATCGTGACTGGTGGTTGTTAAGTAGATATTTGGTCTCAAAGTCATATACATAAAGGCCGGCCACGCTGGGGGCAAAAACGCTCCCCATGGATGTTCCGTACTTCTGTAGGAAGAGCCGGCCTTCAAACTCAAAGAAGTTCTCTTTAAGAGCAAGTGTGGCACATTCAAGAACAAATGTTTTGGAGGTTCGATGTTGCCAATTGGTGTTGTTGATGGCAGATTTCAGTACCTGTAGGGTATCATCTTGCGGGAGACTGATATACAGGCTCTCAACGTCAAGACTAACCAGGAAAGAGGTGTCTGGGTTGTAAGGCAAGGAATTAATGAGGCCAAGTAGGTCTTTGGTGTCTTTGAGGTAAGTGCTGGTGCTTTGAACCAATGGTTGCAGGAAATAGTCACAATAGCGTGAGAGTGGTTCTAGCAGGGATCCTATGCCCGAAACTATTGGGCGTCCAGGCGGAGGTATTTTGTTTTTATGCGTTTTTGGCACAATATAGAAATATGGTATTTTGCCCGGCGTGGTAGTTAGAAATTTGGCCTCACTCTTAGTGATAAGGCCGGTAGTCTCGGCATCTTCCACAAGAGTGTGGATGCGTGTTTTCAGGTCTTCACTAGGATCGTGTGTGAGTCTTTCATAGTTCTTGGTATCGTTCAGTAGTCGATGACATTCTTGTCGGTAGTCTTCTTTATTCAGAATGACGGTCCCGCCACCTTTGTCAGCTGGTTTTATTACAATTTCAGTATTTGTCTTCAGTGATTGTAGGGCTTGGCGTTCTGTGTTGCTCGTGTTCTGGTAGACGTTAGTATCCTTCAGTGCTTCGATCTCTTTGAATACAGTTTGTTCATAGACAAGTATCTCTGGTGGTATAGTGCTAGGTGGTGGGATGAAGCTCGACTTAACTCTGAAGGAGGTGTCTCCCTGTGGTTCTGTTGCGGATGGAGGAGAGTTTTCGAAGAAAGCTTTTAGCTTGAGCTTACGAAAAAACTCTGCTAGTTCGCAGTGCAACATGAATTTGTCAAGTCTTGCTGTAGGTGCGTAGCCAAGTCCTTTCTCTAGAACTGCCTGCTCTGCTGAGGTGAGGGCATGTGTGGATAGATTGGTTACCAGGCTCATCGCGTGCTCGGGCCGGGCTGCTGGCCTAGAGTTTTGCTCCTCGTCTGGGCTCCTTGTTGTGGATCGTCTTCCCAGTGAACCTGGTTCCCTCTGCGTCTCCTTCTGCGTCCTCGTGGGCCTCTTCCTAAAAAAGGTTGCCATTGGTTTTGGTTCATGTATGGCAGTGGTGGTCCAAAAGGCGGATTCCAACCATATCCAAATTGTGGATGCATCTGGGGATACATGGGGTGGTATTGCATGTTGGGTCCTGGTAATCCTTGGGCCCATGGTTGTTGCCAGCCTATGTTGCCTCCCCTTCCTTGTTGTCGTTTCCGATAGCTGCCCGTGCTAGAGCTGCTACTGCCTGATGAATCATCATCAGAGGATGCGCCTGATGTGTCTGGTTTTTTGGGGGGTTGGTAGTCAGCATCTGCATATGGGTAGGTCTTTGTGTAGGAGAATTTCTTAAGATCTTTCTGGAATTTGTTTATCTTGGATTGCGTGAGGCCCTCCTTATATTCGTTTATTTCCTTGTTGGTTTCATCAAGTTTTTTCTTGAACGAGGTAAGTGTTGCTTTGAAGTGAGCCTCAGTTGCTAGGATCACGATGAGAAAGGCTTCAGAGAGACGTTTGGCTGTTTGGATGATTAAGATGATCCAGTCACGTGTGCATCGCCATGCTATTTGGGCCCAATCTTTTCGGAAGGTGGCGTCATCTAGAAAGATTCGCGAGGCATTCGTGATAATAAGTCCTCTGGGTGCTGTGTTGTTTCTAAGATACTCAGTCAGGATGACGCCGTGGAGTATTGTCCTAATGCGGATTCGCTTTTTTTCATTAAGGCTCTCCCAGTCGGCAGTTTGTGCAATGGAAGTTGCCATGTTGAAGTCTGCTAATAAGGGGGGTTGTCTAGAATATTGTTGACATCGTCCAATGTGAACCCCAGGCCCTGGTTTTCTGCCATAGTGTATTTGCGTGCTATTCGGATGTTTGTTGTTAAAAGAACGGATGAATGTCAGCTCTCACAGCTGTGCGCTGCGTATATATAACAAAACAATGGGAGAGCAAGGGAAATATGGGGTGCGTCCGTATCCCTGGTATATTGATAAGCTAAACAAGGAAGGACGAACCCTCTGTGTGGATGTGATACAATCACTAGTCTGGTTGGTACATGGACCCACTAGGTTTGTTTAAAAGACCCCTCACACACCAACCTAGTTGGTGTCATGCTTCATCATTGGGGTCCCAACCGGGTGGTCGAATGCCGCCCGGTTGTGCTACTGACGCCTGATTACAGCGGAGCTGGTTTGGTGTGAGTATGTGATGTGATGTGAAATTAAGTTTAAAATATCTCTGAGAATCCTTGCCTGTAAACTTTATTAGTGGCGACTCAGGATATGGTTAAAATAAGTGTAGTGCAACTAAAATGGGAGGTTATTATCCCTAGTTGGCTATGTGAATGGTCTACATGTTTCAGCCCGCAATAGGGATTGTGAGGGACTTTCTTCAGGACCGGGTGGTGAAAAAGTGAGTGGCAAAGTGAGTATTGCCACGTGAGAAAATAAGAAAGTACCTACACACGCACTAAGGTGTGTGGACTGAGTGTCAACGTACTTACGGACACTGAAAAAGACCTGTGGGAGAAAAGAAGACAACACAGAACATGTATATACATTATTGTTAAGCAACATAAAATGCAACCTTACATCGGTGCTATGGTCTAGCACAATGACCGACCCTGTGATTGTACGTATTATCTAGACGAGGTGGGGCATGCTGCATGCGAAAAGTGACAAGCAGCCTATGATGATCACCCCTGTCTTATAGATGCTATGAAGCTGAAGAGCTTCAAGTGAGATCCAAGTGGTTATGTTGCTCAGGGTGGTGAGCAAAACATGGTTTGTCGCAGGTCACCACCCTTTAACTACTGGTGAGCTGGTAGGGGCCACCGTGATTGGTGGTCACGTGGCGCACTGTGCGGATCGTATCCACAATAGTGGTAGTGCCTGGCGAGAGCGTGGCATAAGTGATCATGCGGCGCGCCTGGCGAGAGCGCTGGCACAAGTGATCATGCGGTGCGCTGAAACGGTAATAAAAACATTTAAAACAAGCAGAGAGCTTCTGTTAGCAACGCTGTTTATAAAAGCATAATTACACTATGTGTGAAATTTGGCAGCCGATCGGGACTCGGGAGGGGTCGCATCCGATGCCAGAATCTGGGGAAAAGTGAAGTTTGAAATGAGCACGGAAAGTCAAAAGTGCTCGGGTCCTGCTGTGGGAAAGAAAGCAGCGCAACCTTACTTGGTTTAGAGATGGAACCCGTCTGAGAACCTAGTGTGGTATCCCGTCGTCTCGGCTGGTGTGGAGCGCGGGGAAGAAGGTGCTTTTCAGCCTGTGTCCCCTCCTGAATACGTGCCTGTATGCTCGTAGGGAAGCAGGGAGGAGTGGCGCTGCCGTGCGCAGTCGCTCGGCTGCATCTTCGAGCCCTGAGTGCGGTGGAAAAGCTGCGCATGCGTGCGCATGCGCTGTGGTGCTGTGTAGGATTGGAAAAAATCGGCCATCTTGAAACGGTCCGAAATGGAGCAAGAAGACTGCTTGCATTGGAAGCAGTGTGGGACTGTAAGTAGCCGAGGTACCCTGTGCTGAGAGCCATCGGCGAAGAATGATGCATAGTTAATAGGAACGGCCCGGTGTGGGGAGATGGACTGGTGGTGTGCATGCAAAGCAATGCAAAAATGCATATAAAAATGAATAAAAAAATGAAAATGAAGGGATGGCGGTACACGGCTAGGTGTGCAGGGGGCCCAGAGTGAGGGCACTGAAATGGAATCATAAGCGGGAAAAAGGTGTTTCCCGGGTGCCTACTCTATGGAGGCTCCATCTCTATTGGAGCTCAGATACAGATGGGGTGCTCAGGGGATGATATGGTGGAATAAACAGTGTTTATGTTCTCCTGAGACTGTTCCAAGGAATGTTGTCGTTAAGGCCAGTTTTGTGGCTGGACAAGCAATAGATCCATCTTTGCTCCTTCTCAAGGAGGCGGCTCTGAATATTTGGTAAATTTGGGTCCAGTGCTTCTATAATGACCCAGCGCATATCATTGGTCGTGTGGCCCACTTCGAGGAAGTGGTTCGTCATGCGGGTTGTGTTTTTCTTACAGCGTATGGTGCTGCGGTGTTCACAGATCCTTTTGATGCCCATTCCCTGTGCAGCTTCTCATGCACACATGTGCATACTTTTAATTTGTACTGGCCAATGGCCTTGCTGATTTGTACTTTTGATGCCCATTTCCTGTGCAGTTTCTCATGCACACATGTGCATACTTTTAAGTTGTACTGGCCAATGGCCTTGCTGTTTGTTACTTTTGATGCCCATTCCCTGTGCAGTTTCTCATGCACACATGTGCATACTTTTAATTTGTACTGGCCAATGGCCTTGCTGTTTTGTACTTTTGATGCTCATTTCCTGTGCAGTTTCTCATGCACACATGTGCATACTTTTAATTTGTACTGGCCAATGGCCTTACTGTTTTGTACTTTTGATGCCTATCTGGGTATTATGTAATAAAGACTGTTACTCCTGTTGTCTGCTTTGTCAATGCCCTTGCTAAATAAAAGGTTTTATGTATGGGTACTGGTTCATGTGACACATGCTCTGTATGCCACTTTCACATTGGCAATTACTTGTTTTACTTTTTCAGAGGTTTCCAGAGGTAACAGGCACTTTTGTTCTTCTTCAGTCTGAGGCTTGAGGGTGCAATGATGGTTGTTTGTGATGATCTACTCTTCTCCTAATCATTCTGTGCTCAGGATTGCTAAATTGTACACATGTCATGTTAGGATGCAATACCAGAACAGAGGTGAATGCTATCCACAGGATTACTTGCGGGGTGGCCAGGGTCCGTCATATCTGTGGGCTCTTTCTTGATGTGTGCACAGCAGTGTTGATGTGTAGTCATCTTGTGTGGGCCTGTCTTCATAGTCACATGGGTACATTTGAATGTGTGCACTTGAGTAGTCATACAGTGTGATTGGCCTGTCATTGTCAGTAGTGTTGATGTGTATGTACCCCTGCACATGCCAACTACACACATGTATGACCCAGGTAATGTGTGCCTGTTAGATTACATTGTCAGACATGTGCTTCAGATTGTGGGCACATGTAGGAGTTGTAGGTTGAACACTGTGCAGTGTGTCGGTGTGTGCTTGCACTCCTGGGGGACACCTAATTGTTGTCACTGTCAGTTGTGAGTATGCAGAATGTGTCACTGCCAAGTCTGTGTTGTGTTTTGTTGATCAGCCATGGGTCTTGTTTAAGTTTATGCTCACTGTGCTGATCTGCTCAGCCACACTGGCATTATTTGTCAGTTTTCTCATGCATTGCTGTCACTTGACACATTTTTGGGTCGAGTATAGTGTGCGGTATGAGGAGTCATACCATCCCCTATAGGTGCTTCTGATGCCTACACATTGTGAGTTACTCCTCTATGTGTTTGTGGACTGTACACTCCTCACCTGTCCAATACTGATGTACACACCACTTCAATCTCATGTCTTCCACCCCATGCCTTGCCAGTGTTTGACCCTCCCCACCACTTCATAGTGTGACACTATACTGTGTGAGGATGATCTGTGTACAGGACCAATGTGCCACTCCGGACAGTTTCACAATTAGTTATGTGTTATTTTCTTCTACTTGTTTGCAGTCAAGGTTGCTCATGTGCAGTGCATATGTTTGAGCAGCACAGTCCTCTAGTCATGTTGTTTGCATCTGGGTTTCCCTGAGTTGTGCATCTGTGGGTGACAGCTAAGCTGTATGTCTGTTTGCTGAGGCACTGCTATCCTTCCTGAGTGTGATGTTATCTGTGTGCTGTGATGATTTGTGTTGTGGGAGTTCATGGTGGGGCACTCAGATATGTGTGCTACTGGTTTGGTTGGTGTGCACACACTGCTTAGGGTGCATGCAGTGCTGTCAGTGTATGTTGCCTTGTACTTGCCTGGTGTGCATCCCCCTGATGTCCAGCTGAGATTGCTATGTGATGGATTGGTATGTGCATCTGTTGTGTTTTTGTTGTAGATTGATGCAGTGTTTGGCCTGTGTTGGCTCTTTCTGCTGACGGTTGCAATGTGTGTGTGATGTTCTATTTGCATGACATTGTGTGTGAGTAGTTTGTGCATTGTGATACATTCAGATGTGTGTTGCATGTGTAGTGTGCATTTCTTGTGTGCATGTCACATGCAGCAATGTGGTGTCTTGTTCATGAGCTTGTTTTGAGTGCACAATAGTGGTATGTCCTCCTATATTTGACATGTCACTTGTCAGGATTGTGCATGTGCATGCTTTTGGTACACTGTGACAGCATGCTCACTTGATGACTGGTGTGGTGTCTATGTCTGTGTTAGCTGATTTGTCCCATTGATCCCAGTTAGTGTTCATGATTGGCATTTGATGATGCAATTCTTGTTTGTGTTGGGGTATGGTGTCTGTGCATTTGTCCAGAGTGACAATGTTGTGTATTCCTGTTCTGTCTAGGGTCACATTGCCTATCCACTGTTTGCCTGCACATGGCTGGGCTTGTTGGACTTCTGTGGATGTTGTTTGTGAGATTTGTGTTTGGCTAATGGTTTTGGGTCAGCATTGGTTCAGGCATCCCTGAGTGTGAGGCTGACATTTGTAGATGCACACCAGGGTGTGTGATTGGTTGTCCGGAAACTCACAGGACCTTATTTGCACCTTTATGTGTGTTTCTCACAGGTGTTGAGTGTTGCAGGTGTGAGATGGGTAGATGAGGGGTATGTGTGAAGGTTCTACTTGGGTTTGACAGTCAGGGAGTGTGACAATGAGCCATGTGTGTTGTGCTGGTGGCATACACATGTCAAGTAAGTTGACACAGATGTGTGGCTGGTCACTGTATGGCTTCTGACACTTCCTTTCATTCCTGTGCCTATGCATAGCTTGCATTGCTGTATCCCAGAGATATTGCACAGTTGTTACTTTGGTTTCATTGCTATCACTGTGCCACCCATGTCTGATTTGAGGGCCTAAGTGTAGTGTGATATGTTCCTCCTCTTGCATGTGATGTCCAAATGCTATGTGGCTTGCTCAATGGTTTTCCAGCACTGTGCACTGTACTTTGGCCTAGGCCATTTATTGTCCTACATTACTGCTGACCTATGGTATGTGTATGTGGCAGAGTGTCAGTGTGGGATCTTTCTGAGGGACTTGACATGCAGTGTGAACAGTTCAGTGGTTGTTAATATGCAGTGTGCGTCTTCATTTCTTAAGTATTCTCAGTTTGATTCACATGAGTGGAAGGCAGGTGTGAGGAGGAGGGTTTTCCAGCCCCTGACCTTCTGTGCAGGGTGTTCATCTTCACCCTCACCTTCCCAGTCAATCTACCTTGCCCTTTGATGTGTGAGGTGCGAGGTCGAGCCACACCTGGCTGATAAATTGTGAATTGGGAGGGGGCAGGAAGGGCACACAGCATGTGCAGAAATGGGTGTGGGAAGCATGCTGTGGGCTGTGGCCAACTGATGCAGCCCACCATGTGGGTAGGGTGATGGTGGAGCCCTGGGAAGCTGCCCAGACTGCCCATGTCTGGCGCCGGCCCTGCCTACTACATTGTGCGCTGGTTTTCCCGCGTCTTCACCGCCGCGGTGACTTGCCTGGGACATTGCAGTGATTACGCGGTTGATGGGTGACCTGGATGCGGAGGTGTGGATTTCTAGCAGGCAGGACATGTGTGATTACACTGGGGTTATGTTCCTGTCTCCACCAGAGTGTCTGATGTGGACAGGAACCGTATTTCAGCACAGGAGATATGTGTTGTGGTTGTATGTGGAGATGTGTTTTTACGTACCTGCGGTGTTGACCGCGGCGGCGTCTTATTTGCTGGTAGTGGATGAGGTACAGCAGCGGAAGGGCTTGAAGAGCTGGATCCATGGCGGTCAGGAACGCCTGGAGGTGCCCGGGATTTGAGTTTCGATCTCCGCAGTTGTGCATCCACCGTCTCCAGGTGGCTGGTTTCTCCACTGCGTTCTGATGGGCTGTTTGAGGCATCGTGATTTGTCCGGCGATTAGGACGTCATTCCGCACAGCGGTCTTTCTCTATTGGCTCCCTCCACCACCGTTGCGGAAGGAAATTCCTGGCGGATCCCGAAACTCTGCAGCGGACGGAAAATGGGCTATCTTTGCCCATTGTAATATGGCGGACGCGAGGACTGCCGCTGGAGTGCAGAAAAGGATGTTTTCCGCCACCGCCAGCACCGCGGATGTGCCTATGACCGCCATCCTAATGAGCCCCATAGTTTGGTTTTTCACATGAAAGTATCTTAAACTTTGTCATTTCTTCTGCAAACTTCTCAGTACTAATATCTTTCACCTGTTCTTCAACACCTACACTTATCAAGCTCTCAGTTTCTCTACACTCCTCTTGTGAACCAAAATAATGAAACTGTATATCATCACAAACTTTTTTTACATCCGATAGTGAACCACGCAAAAGAGCTGTGTTCATTTCACTTAAAGATAACGCAGGACTTTTTACATAGTAGAGTCTCCTTACTAACTTCCACATTTGTGAGTGATGTACTGCTAACATTCTTAAATGATGGAAAGTACTTTGACACACTTTTCTTGAAAGACAAGCCAGAGAATGACCTTACAAGTTAGTATATTTTCTTACATTACATGGATCTAGTCCTTGTAACATCTTAATCTTCTGTTTAAGACTTTTTTTGGCATATTCTAGTAAAAAAACTCATAATATGTCAATAGATTCCTGTTGAATAGTACAAATACTACTACAATCCCACTTATATACTGGAGCTGGTGTACACCTTCCTTGAACTTCTTCAGCTATTACTTCTTCCACATTCCTAGGAACCATCTTTTCTTTTGAATTGGACAACCATCTTTAATTTCATAACAACGACCACTGGTATCAACTGCATGAACTAATGTATTTTGTTGAAAATAGCTTTCTTCATTAAAGAAAGGCTCAGTGCTAGTAGTGTGTTTCCATTCACCAGTAAAAGTTTTGCAGAAGTTACTTCTATTAACCAGTCTTTTTCTTTTTCTTTTCTCCTTCATAAACAGCATTGGTTTATCTAATGTTTTAATTCTCTTCAATATCAATATAAATAATTTTCATTTCAATTCAAAAGCTTTTTCTACTACACTTTCAATCTGTTGCTTTTTCTTATAAGCTGCTGATCTCTTTTTATATTCTTAACAAGCTGTCAATATATTTTGTAGTACTCTACTTTTATACATTATTTTCCTAATGTCTTTATATTCTTTCAGCCTCCTTTCAACATGGATTGTTTTCCCATAACATGATTTTCTATTGATATGTCCTTTTTTTGTTTCCTTCTGATTGCTTGTAGAACTTTCCTTGCTCTTTTCCACAGTTTGAAAAGTCTTTACATTCTTCAAAAGTGTTTTAACAAACTCTTTAGTTCTTTTACCATAAGTCTTTTTCTTCAATGTATCATTTTGAATTTCATCTAATTTCTGTTTTTCTCTTTCCTTTAAATAGTACTGTTTTCTTTTGATTTTTTCTTGCCATACTCAATCTTTCTTACTAATAACGGTAAATATCTGAAAAAAAAGAAAAGTTTAAATAGTTTCTAAAAATAATATTATATTTTTAAAATAATTATATACAAATATTATCATCTATAAATAAACAAATACTTTCATTTGCATTCCAAATGTTTCCATAACACATAAATATTTAGAATATTATACTTTACATAATATCAAACCTATAATATATCCTTATAGCCCGCCGTAGCGGGCTATACCGGCTATTAAAGGCCCACTCCAGCATTAAAGGCCCGAGCCAAAGGCACAAAAGTGAGGTTTAAAACATGTTGGCAGAGAGATTAGTGATTATGCTACTTTGTGTGAGTCTGTGTAAAGGTTCACTTGAAGCATGCTTCATAAATCTAGGTGTCTGTTTGAAATGTGAAGTGCAGTCTGTCAAATTTAAAGGTCTTCATGGTCTTGTGACTGAGGTATGTCTCTACTTGCACATGTGTTCTCATATGTGTTATGCATCTCAAGATGGTAGATGTATGAAACGCAGGTATACATCTATTTGTATGCTTCTTTTATATATGATGTCACTAGAAAAAGGTACAGACATATTAATGCATGCTTTCAGGAACATAGTGAGACTTACAGCAGAGACATGCAAAGGGTTGCTGGTTTATATTTCGCTAGGCCCAACACTCTGAGTAGTCACAAAATGATGAAGCTGCAGCACAAAAGTGAGGTTTAAGACATGTTGGCAGAGGGATTAATGATTAGCCTACTTTGTATGAGTCTGAGGAAAGGTACACTTGAAGTAGGCCACATAAATGTAGTTGTCTGTTTGAAATGTAAAGTGCGGTCTAGCATGTTTAAAGGTCTGCATGGTGTTGTGACTGAGGTATGTCTCTACTTGCACTTGTGTTCTCTTATGTGTTATGCATCTGAAGATGCTAGATGTATAAAAACACAAGTATACATCTATTTGTATGCTTCTTTTATATATGGTGTCAGTAGCAAAAGATACAGACATATGTATGCATACTTTGAGCAATATAGTGACAGTTACAGCAGAGACATGTGAAGGGTTGCTGCTTTGTATTTGGCTAGGCTCAACACTCTGAGTAATAGTAGAATGGTGAAGCTGCAGCACAAAATTGAGGTTTATGACATGTTGGTAGAAGGATTAGTTATTAGGCTACTTTGTATGAGTCTGTGGAAAAAGACAGATATACAACTATTTGTATATTTCTTTTATATATGGTGTCACAAATGAGGCATCAAAGTGCTTTTTTGGCGAGTAGCACGCTACTCCGGAACCCATAAAGGATTAGTGTTGAATTTGTATAGTGAAATATGAAAGTAATTTAAGTGGTGGATAGGTTAGTCAATTATTTGGATTCAAAAGGATAGCGGAAGGATAGAAGAGGGAAATAAGGTTTGTATTTATATAGCACTTGTTACCCCTAATGGGGTGTCGATGCGCTTTTTTTGGCAAGTAGCATGCTATTCCGGAAACCCATAAAGGATTAGTGCTGAATTAGTATAGTGAAATATGAAAGAAATTTGAGTGGTGGATATCAGTAATTTTTTTGGAATGAGAAGGATAGCGGAGGGATAGAAGAGGGAAAAAAGTTTTGCATTTATATAGCACCCTGATGGGGATTTGAAGCGCTTTTTCAGCGAGTAGCACGCTACTCCGGAACCCATAAAGGATTAGTGTTGAATTAGTATAGTGAAATATGAAAGTAATTTGAGTGGTGGATATGTTAGTCAATTATTTGAATTGAGAAGGCTTTGGGAGGGATAGAAAAGGGAAAAAAGGTTTGCATTTATATAGTGCTTGTTACCCCTGATGGGGTGTTGAAGCACTTTTATTGGCGAGTAGCACGCTACTCCGGAACCCATAAAGGATTAGTGTTGAAAATTAGTATAGTGAAATATGAAAGTAATTTGAGTGGTGGATATCTTATTCAGTTATTTGGATAGAGAAGGGTAGCCGAGGGATAGAGGAAGGGAAAAGGTTTGCATTTATTTAGTGCTTGCTACCTCTGATGAGGTGTTGAAGCGCTTTTTTGGTGAGTAGCACGCTCTTCTGGAACCCATAAAGGATTAGTGGTGAATTAGTATAGTGAAATATGAAATTTGAGTAGACACCTACGTCATTACCAACACTATAAAGTAACTTAAACTTCACAGACTGGTGTTACCTTTTCAAAATAACACCTAGAGTGTGGAGCTTACCCAAATATAAAGCAGCAACCCTTAACATGTCTCTGTTGTAAGTCTCACCATATTCCTGGAAGAATGTATGCATGTGTCTATACCTTTTGCTAGTGACGCCATATATAAAAGAAATATACAAATAGTTGTAAATCCGTCTTTATCCACAGACTCATACAAAGTAGCCTAATCACTAATCCTTCAACCAACATGTCATAAACCTCACTTTTGTGCTGCTGCTTCACCATTCTACTACTACTCAGAGTGTTGAGCCTAGCCAAATACAAAGCAGCAACCCTTCACATGTCTCTGCTGTAACTCTCACTATATTCCTGAGAGTATGCAAGCATATGTCTGCATCTTTTGCTACTGACACCATATATAAAAGAAGCATACAAATAGATATATACCTGTGTTGTATACATCTAACATCTTGAGATGCATAACACATATGAGAACACAATTTCAAGTAGAGACATACCTCAGTCACAACACCATGCAGACCTTTAAACATGACAGACCGCACTTCACATTTCAAACAGACACCTAGATTTATGCAGCAAACTTCAAGTGAACCTTTCCAGACTCACACAAATTAGCATAATCATTAATTCCTTTGCCAACATATCTTAAACCTCACTTTTGTGCTGCAGCTTCACCATTCTGCGACTACTCAGGGTGTTAGGCCTAGCGAAATATAAACCAGCAACCCATCGCATGTCTCTGCTGTAGGTCTCACTATATTCCTGAAAGCATGCATGCATATGTCTGTACCTTTTGCTAGTGACACCATATATAAAAGAAGCATACACATAGATTTATACCTGTGATTTATACATCTAACATCTTGAGATGCATAAAACATATGAGAACACAAGTGCAAGTAGAGACATACCTCAGTCACAACACCATGCAGACCTTTAAACATGACAGACCGCACTTCACATTTCAAACAGACACCTAGATTTATGCAGCATAATTCAAGTGAACCTTTCCACAGACTCACACAAAGTAGTGTCATCACTAATCCCTCTGCCAACATGTCTTAAACCTCACTTGTGTGTTGCAGCTTCACCATTCTACTAATACTCACAGTGTTGAGCCTAGCCAAATACAAAGCAGCAACCCTTCGCATGTCTCTGCTGTAGGTCTCACATTCCTGAAAGCATGCATGCATATGTCTGTACCTTTTGCTAGTGACACCATATATAAAAGAAACATACAAATAGATTCATACCTGTGTTTTATACATCTAACATCTTGCGATGCATAACACATATGAGACCACAAGTGCAAGTAGAGACATACCTCAGTCACAACACCATGCAGACCTTTAAACGAATGTATGACGTTACTACGCGAGGAAATACCACGCAGTAGGTTACAACGCGGTCGTTACAACGACCGCGTTGTTACCACGCGTGGCTTTACATCGCAAGTCGTTTCTACGACTTGCGCTGGATGGCGCGCTAGACTTAGGAATAGTATAAATTACTATTCATACTCCAGTTAGCGCAACAGCAGGGAATGTGTTGGACTTAAAATCCAACACATTCCCTGGTGTTGCACGCCACCTAGTGCAAGTCGTAGAAACGACTTGCGATGTAAAGCCACGCATGGTAACAACGCGGTCGTTGTAACGACTGCGTTGTTACCTACTTGCGTGGTAACAGCAGCGTTGTAAACGCTGTTTCCCCTTTAAACATGACAGACCGCACTTCACATTTCAAACAGACACCTAGATTTATGCAGCAGACTTCAAGTGAACCTTTCCACAGACTCACACAAAGTAGCATAATCACTAATCCCTCTGCCAACATGTCTTAAACCTCACTTTTGTGCTGCAGCTTCACCATTTTACTACTACTCGGAGTGTTGAGCCTAGCCAAATCCAAAGCAGCAACTCTTTGCATGTCTCTGCTGTAGGTCTCACTATATTCCTGAAAGCATGCATGCATATGTCTGTACCTTTTTCTAGTGACATCATATATAAAAGAAGCATACAAATAGATGTATACCTGTGTTTTATACATCTACCATCTTGAGATGCATAACACATATGGGAACACATGTGCAAGTAGAGACATACCTCAGTCACAACACCTTGCAGACCTTTAAACATGACAGACTGCACTTTACATTTCGAACAGACAACTACATTTATGCGGCCTACTTCAAGTGTACCTTTCCGCAGAATCATACAAAGTAGCCTAATCACTAATCACTCTACAAACATGTCTTAAACCTCACTTTTGTGCTGCAGCTTCACCATTCTGTGACTACTCAGGGTGTTGGACCTAGCGAAATATAAAACAGCAACCCTTCACATGTCTCTGCTGTAGGTCTCACTATATTCCTGAAAGCATGCATGCATATGTCTGTACCTTTTTCTAGTGACATCATATATAAAAGAAGCATACAAATAGATGTATACCTGTGTTTTATACATCTACCATCTTGAGATGCATAACACATATGGGAACACATGTGCAAGTAGAGACATACCTCAGTCACAACACCTTGCAGACCTTTAAACATGACAGACTGCACTTTACATTTCGAACAGACAACTACATTTATGCGGCCTACTTCAAGTGTACCTTTCCGCAGAATCATACAAAGTAGCCTAATCACTAATCACTCTACAAACATGTCTTAAACCTCACTTTTGTGCTGCAGCTTCACCATTCTGTGACTACTCAGGGTGTTGGACCTAGCGAAATATAAAACAGCAACCCTTCACATGTCTCTGCTGTAGGTCTCACTATATTCCTGAAAGCATGCATGCATATGTCTGTACCTTTTGCTAGTGACACCATATATAAAAAAAACATACAAATAGATTTATACCTGTGTTTTATACATCTAACATCTTGCGATGCATAACACATATGAGAACACAAGTGCAAGTAGAGACATACCTCAGTCACAACACCATGCAGACCTTTAAACGAATGTATGATGTTACTACGTGAGCAAATACCACTCGGTAGGTTACAACGCAGTCGTTATAACGACCGCGTTGTTACCACGCGTGGCTTTACATCGCAAGTTGTTTCTACGACTTGCGCTAGATGGCGCGCTAGACTTAGGAATAGTATAAATTACTATTCCTACTCCAGTTAGCGCAACAGCAGGGAATGTGTTGGACTTAAAATCCAACACATTCCCTGGTGTTGCACGCCACCTAGCGCAAGTCGTAGAAACGACTTGCGATGTAAAGCCACGCGTGGTAACAGCAGCGTTGTAAACGCTGTTTCCCCTTTAAACATGACAGACCGCACTTCACATTTCAAACAGACACCTAGATTTATGCAGCAGACTTCAAGTGAACCTTTCCACAGACTCACACAAAGTAGCATAATCACTAATCCCTCTGCCAACATGTCTTAAACCTCACTTTTGTGCTGCAGCTTCACCATTCTACTACTACTCAGAGTGTTGAGCCTAGCCAAATCCAAAGCAGCAACCCTTTGCATGTCTCTGCTGTAGGTCTCACTATATTCCTGAAAGCATGCATGCATATGTCTGTACCTTTTTCTAGTGACATCATATATAAAAGAAGCATACAAATAGATGTATACCTGTGTTTTATACATCTACCATCTTGAGATGCATAACACATATGGGAACACATGTGCAAGTAGAGACATACCTCAGTCACAACACCTTGCAGACCTTTATACATGACAGACTGCACTTTACATTTCGAACAGACAACTACATTTATGCGGCCTACTTCAAGTGTACCTTTCCGCAGACTCATACAAAGTAGCCTAATCACTAATCACTCTACCAACATGTCTTAAACCTCACTTTTGTGCTGCAGCTTCACCATTCTGCGACTACTCAGGGTGTTGGTCCTAGCAAAATATAAACCAGCAACCCTTCGCATGTCTCTGCTGTAGGTCTCACTATATTCCTGAAACCATGCATGCATATGTCTGAACCTTTTGCTAGTGACACCATATATAAAAGAAGCATACAAATATATGTATACCTCTATTTTATACATCTAACATCTTGAGATGGATAACACATATCAGAATACATGTGTAAATAGAGACGTTCTTTAGTCACAATACCATGCATACCATAAAACTTGAGAGACTGCACTTCACATTTCAAACAGACACCTACATTTATGCGGTGTACTTCAAGTGTACCTTTCCATAGACTCATACAAAATAGCCTAATCACTAATCCATTTCCTAACATGTCTTAAACCTCACTTTTGTGCTGCACCTTCACCATTTTGCGACTACTTAGGGTGTTGGGCCTAGCCAAATATAAAGCAGCAACCCATCACATATCTCAGCTGTAAGTCTTACCATATTCCTTAAAGCATGCATGCATATGTCTGTACCTTTTGCTAGCAGCATCATTTATAAAACTAATATACAAATAGAAGTATACCTGTGTTTTATATGGCTAGCATCTTCAGATGCATAACACGTTTGAGAATACATGTGCAAGTAAAGACATACCTCAGTCACAAGACCATGCAGACCTTAAAACTTGACAGACTGCACTTCACTTTTCAAGCAGATACTGAAAATTATGCGGTATATTTAAAGTGTACTTTTCCACAGACATACAAAGTAGCCTAATCACTAATCCCTCTTCTAACATGTCTTAAATCTCACTTTTGTGCTGCAGCTTCACATATCTCAGTCACAAGTCCATAAAGGCCTTAAAACGTTACAGACTGCACTTCACATTTCAAACAGACACCTAGATTTATGCCGCATACTTCAAATGAACATTTCCAAAGACTCATACAAAGTTGCATAATCACTAATCCCTCAGCCAACATATCTTAAATATCACTTTTCTGCCACTTCACCATTCTAATACTACTCAGAGTGTTGATCCTAGCAAAATACAAAGCAGCAACCCTTCACATGTCTCTGTTCTAAGTCTCACCATATTCCTGAAACATGCATGCATGTGTCTCTACCTTTTGCTAGTACATCATATATAAAAGAACATTAAAAAAAATGTATACCTGTGTTTTATACATCTAGCATTTTCAGATACATAACACATATGAGAATACATATGCAAGTAGAGATATACTTTAGTCACAAGACCATCCAGATTTTAAAACTTGACAGTCTGCACTTCACAGTTCAAGCAGACACTGAAAATTATGCAGTATATTTGAAGCTTACCTCTCCACATACTCATATACCTGTGTTTTACACGTCTAGCATCTTCAAATAGATAACACATATCAGAATATATCTCCAAGTAGAGAATTTCCTCAATCACAACAGTATGCAGACCTGAAAACTTCACAGAAACTGCAATGTCCTGAGGGTGGGTACCCCGGGACATTGCCGGAGCCGGCCCTGGGGGGTGGTGGTCCTCAGGGCCATGGATGGCTCCATGAGGGGGGGCCGCGTGGCCCCCTCCAACAGGTGTAAAGCCCCAGGGAGGTGGTGGTCCCCGGGGCTTGGGGGGCCCGCGAGGCCCCCTGCCCATAATTAAAGAAAGCCTCAGGGAGGTGGTGGTCCCTGGGCTTGGGGGGGGCCCGTGAGGCCCCACCACCCACAATAAAGTATCGCCCCGGTGAGGTGGTGGCACCCGCATAATAATTGTGCATTGCCCCCGGGACCTGGCCCACCCGGGGGCTTAAAAAAAACAAAGCGTCGGAGACCGCGCTTCGGGTTTTTTTGGGGCAGGATTCGCAGACCCAGTGCGACTCCCGCTGAAACTTTTTAAAAAAATGATTTTTTGGGCCCTCGGTAGAGCAGGTCTAGGGGGTCAGGGTGTTTCTTCCCTGCCCCCTTTTCTTGTTTTTTGACCTTTTTTCTTGTGACTCAGTTCTACAGAGTCACAAAATGGCTGCCAACACTTTCTGGTTTGAAGTGTTGGCAGCCAATCACAATAAAGCTCGTGCTCGGGAGGGTTCGCAAATCCACCAGAGTCACCAGATATATAATTTTTTAAAATATGAATATTTCAGGAACTACTGAACGGATTTACATGCTTTCTGAACCAAGAGCTACCTTTTTGCCAAATTTGGTGTAATTCCATTCAGCAGTTCAGACTGTAGCCTGTTCCAAAATTTCCTATGGAAATTAACATGGAGAAAATGCGTTTTGGGACCCCCTTTTCTTCTAGGCCCCCGCTTGATGAATCACCCCAAAACTTACAAGACAGGAGCTGACCGGAGCGCCCCATTGGTTTTAAAAATTTCGCGAAGATTCGTCAAACGGCGCCAAAGATATTGCCAAATCAAAAAACGCTTTTCCTATAGAAACTAGGTCCTAACTATAACTACCTACTGGCGACCGCCAGTAGCTAATATATATATATATAATGCACTCTCAGGACACAACATGCCAAGATGAAGTAATGCTCAAGTTTCTTTAATGGCTCCTCATAACGTGTTTTGGGTGACCTGCAGCCTTGCTCACACGAAAAAATCGGCCGAATTCGCGCTGGGTGCGTGAATCCGGCCGAGAAAAAAAGAAAAAACGAAGCGTGGGCTCCCGCGCTTCATTTTCCTTAAGCCCCCGGGTGGGCCAGGTCCGGGGGCAATGTGTAATTATATAGTGGGGGCCCGCGGGGGCCCCTGCAGCCCCGGGGACAGCCAACTCCCAGAGGCTTTATTTACATATAGGCTGGGGGCCTCGCGGGCCCTCCCAAGCCCCGGGGACTGCCCCCTTCCTGGGGCTTTATTAAAATATGGGTGGGGCCTCATGGGCCCCCCAAGCCCCGGGGACCCCCACCTCCCCGGGGCTTTATTCAAATAGGTGCAGGGGCCTCGTCTGCCCCCAAGCCCTGGGGACCGCCACCTCCCTGGGGCTTTATTAAAATAGGGTGGGGGGGCCTCACAGGCCCCCCCAAGCCCCGGGGACCACCACCTCCCCAGGGCTTTGACAAATAATTCGTGTGGGGGGGCTCGAGCCCCCCCCACACTGCCCCAGGGACCACCACCTCCCTGGGGCATTGAATATGTAAATACAGGGGTCCGTTGCAGACCTCGGTCCCCGGGGACCACCACCTACCCAGGGCTATTTTCACGAAGGGAGGGGGGGTGCACGGCCCCCCTCCTGGAGCCCTCGATGACCCTGGGGACCACCACCCCCCAGGGCCAGCTCCTGCAATGTCCCGGGGTGCCCACCCCCGGGACATTGCTGTTTGCTATGGCAGGGCGGGAGCATGGCTCCTGCCCTGCCATAGCAAACACTGCTTTGCTTCTGGAAGCGAGAGCAGGAAACCTGCTCTCGCTTCCAAGAAGCAAGCAGGATTGCTTTGGGCAAGGGGAGCTGCATGTTAGCAGCTCCCCTTACCCAAAAGCAATGCCGGCTCCCGCAGGAGGCGGGGAGCCGGCAGGGACCGTGGGGGCATTGGGGCTCCCCCTCGGTCCCCAACTTGAGGGCCGGCCCTGGGGGATGGGGTCCCCAGGGCCATAATTGGCCTTAGGACGGGGGCCACGCGGCACCCGTCCCCAAAACAAATTCAGGCTGGCCAGGCTCCAGGGGATGGGGTCCACGGGGCCAGAAGTGGCCAAGGGAAGAGGGGCCACATGGCCCCCCTCCTGTACTCATTATTTAAAAAAAAAAAAAAGAGGCAATGCCCCGGGGGATGGGTTTCTCGAGGCCATTATTGGCCTTAGGAGGGGGGCTACGCGGCCTCCCTCCCAATTTTTTTTTTTTTTTAAATGATGGCCAGGCCCCGGGGAATAGGGTCCCCGGGGCCAATAGTGGCCCAGGGAAGGGAGGCCACGCAGCCCCCTTCCTGTTTAAAAAAAACAAAAATGCTCAGGCTCTGGGGGATGGGATCCCCAGGGCCCAAAAAATACTAAAAGAAGGGGGCCATACAGCCCCCTTCTAAAAAAGAAAAAAAAAGAAAAGCCGGCATCTCCCTGGAAGCCCCGCCCTCTCCCTGCACCACTCTGCAAACGCACCCCCTGGGGTGTTCTAAGTTGGGGTATTAAGTCCCCTTCATTCCTGAGGGTCCCTGGGGGCCAACTAGCCCACCAGGTACCTCCAGTAAGCCCCACACAGTGGGATTGCTGAGAGGTCGTCCGAGGCCATGCCCCTTTTTATACCACTCTGCAAACGCGCCTCTTGGCGCACTGCTGATGGGGCGATGAGGTCCTCTTGTGTCTAAGGACCTCAGGACACAAGTGGACTTCATCCCCAAGCAGGAGTGCTCCAGGAGCTGCGTTTGCAGAGTGGTGTAAAAAGGGGGTGTGGCCTTTGAGCACTCTCAGCAAACCAGCTGTATGGGTCTTACTGGAGGTAATAGGAGGGCTAGTTGGCCCCCAGGGACCCTCATGAGGAAAGGGGACTTCATCCCCCAACCAAGAGTGCACAAGGAGGTGCGTTTGCAGAGTGGTGGAGAAAGGGGGCATGGCCTGTGTCCACCTCTCAGCAATCCCACTGTGTGGGGCTTACTGGAGGTAAGAGGTAGGCTAGTTGGCCCCTGAGGACCCTCAGCAGTGAAGGGGACTTCAATCCCCATCCAAGAGCGCGCCAGGGAGCGTTTTTTCAGAGTGGTGGGCAAAAGGGGCGTGGCCTGTTATCAGAACTTAGCAATCCTGCTGTGTGGTACTTACTGGAGGTAATTGGAGGGGTGGTTGGCCCCCAAGGATGTCCTTGGGGGCCAACTACCCCTATTGTTACCTCCAGTAAGTCCCACACAGTAGGATTGCTAAGACGTCTTCGGAGGCCACGCCCCCTTTCACCACCACTCTGCAAATGCGCCTCCTGGCAGACTACGGGATGGGGGATGAAGTCCACTTTACTCCTGAGGGACTTTGGGGGCCAAGAAGCTCTCCTGGTACCTCCTGTAAGTCCTACGCAGCAGAATTCCTGAGCGCTGGTCGGAGGCCCAGCACCCTTTCTCCACCACTGTGCAAACGAAACTACTAGTTAAAGAAGCATTTGCAATGTAATAGGTTTCGCATTCGCGAGAGTTAGCGCTATTGGCGTTGTAAATGTAAAAGTTTTTTTACTAATGTTTTTGGGTGTAGAGTGGATGTACGTTGTGTGTAGTGGAATTATGTTGTATGTTGTGCAGTGAAATTATGTGAATAGAAAGTATGTGGTACTTAGTGTATAGGAATTATGTGGAGTGGGATTATGTGTTTTGGAGAGTAATTATGTGGTATTGTAGTCTATGTTGTGGAGTGGTAACCTCAGGTTTAGTCTTCCTCGTTTCCATAGAAGCTAAACTATAAACTCAATGAGACACAAAAAAAAAGGAACCACTGAGGAGCACTTCTGGACCTAGTCGGAGGTATGAGCAGGGCCACTGGAATTATGTAACTATTCAGCTGCACCAATTTTCACATAATTAAACATTTTCCACATTTGCCAAATATTCCATCATCTGCTGCCTAATCTGCAGATTTGAACAAAAAAAAGCCTTGTTTCTAGCTCAAATGGCTCAAATGTTCCCAAAAATGCAGCTTCACGTGTTACAGCGTGGTGGTGTTACTTTCTTCTTTCTGCAACCCTCTTGCCTCTTTCTGCACCCTTCTTGTCTCTTTCAGCAGCTCTGTTGCTTCTTTCTGCACTTCTCTTCCTTCTTTCTGCACCCCTCTTGCCTCTTTCTGTACTTGTCTTGCCTCTTTGTGCACCGCTCCTACCTTTTTCTGTACCCCTCTTGCCTCTTTTTGCACCTCTGTTGGTTCTTTCTGCACTGCTCTTGCTTCTTTCTGTACCTTACTTGCCACTTTCTGCACTTCTCTTGCTTCTTTCTATACCTCTGTTGCTTCTTACAGCAATTTTCTTGCCTCTTTCTGCACTTCTCTTCCTTCTTTCTGTACCCCTCCTGCCTCTTTCTGTACATTTCTTGCCTCTTTGTGCACCTCTCCTACCTCTTTCTGCACCCCTCTTGCCTCTTTTTGCACCTCTGTTGGTTCTTTCTGCACCCCTTTTGCCTGTTTCTGCAACTCTCTTGCCTCTTTCTGCAGCTCTCTTGCCTCCTACTGCACCTCACTTGCCTTTTTCTGCACTTCTATTGCCTCTTTCTGCACCGCTCTTGCCTCTTTCTGAACCTCACTCTCTTCTTTCTGTACCCCTATTCCCTCTTTCTGCACCTCTCTTGCCTCTGTCTGCACACCTGTTCCCTCTTTCTGCAACCCTTTTGCCTGTTTCTGCAACTCTCTCGCCTCTTTCTGCAGTTCTCTTGCCTCCTTGTGCACCTCACTTGCCTCTTTCTGTACTTCTATTGGTTCTTTCTGCACCCCTTTTGCCTGTTTCTGCACCTCTCTTGCTTCTTTCTGCACCCCTGTTGTCTCTTTCTGCACCCCTGTTGTTTCTTTCTGCACTCGTCTTCCCTCTTTCTGCACCTCTCTTGCTTCTTTCTGCACTTCTCTTGCTTCTTTCTGCACCTCTCTTGCTTCTTTCTTCACCCTTCTTCCCTTTTTTACATCTCTCTTGCCTCTTTCTGCTGTTCTCTTGCCATTTTCTGCACCTCTCTTGCTTCTTTCTGCACCTCACTTGCCTCTTTCTGCACTTCTCTTGCTTCTTTCCACACCTCTGTTGCTTCTTTCAGCAATTCTCTTGCCTCTTTCTGCACCTCACTTGCTTCTTTCTGCACCCCTCTTGCCTATTTTTTCACCCCTTTTTTCTCTTTCTGCACCTCTCTTGTATCTTTCTGCACCCCTGTTCCCTCTTTCTGTACCTCTGTTGCTTCTTTCTACACTTTTCTTGCTCTTTCTGCACCCTTCACGCCTCTTTCAGCACCTGTTGCTTCTTTCTGCACTTTTCTTCCTTCTTTCTGCACCCCTCCTGCCTCTTTCTGTACTTGTCTTGCCTCTTTGTGCACCTCTCCTACCTTTTTCTGCACCCCTCTTGCCTCTTTTGCACCTCTGTTGGTTCTTTCTGCACTGCTCTTGCTTCTTTCTGCACCTTACTTGCCTCTTTATGCACTTCTCTTGCTTCTTTCTATCTCTGTTTCTTCTTTCAGCAATTCTCTTGCCTCTTTCTGCACTTCTCTTCCTTCTTTCTGTATCCCTACTGCCTCTTTCTGTACCTTGCTTGCCTCTTTGTGCACCTCTCCTACCTCTTTCTGCACCCCTCTTGCCTCTTTTTGCACCTCTGTTGGTTCTTTCTGCACTGTTCTTGCTTCTTTCTGTACCTCACTTGCCTCTTTCTGCACTTCTCTTGGTTCTTTCTACACCTCTGTTGCTTTTTTCAGCAATTCTCTTTGCCTCTTTCTGCACTTCTCTTGCTTGTTTATGCACTTCTCTTGCTTCTTTCTGCACCTCTGTTGCCTGTTTCTGCACCTCACTTGCTTCTTTCTGAACCCCTATTGCCTCTTTCTGCACCCCTGTTCCCTCTTTCTGCACCTCTCTTGCCTCTTTTTGTACCCTTGTTCCCTCTTTCTGCACCTTTCCTGCCTGTTTCTGTACCTCTCTTGCTTCTTTCTGTACCTCTGTTGCTTCTTTCTGCACTTCTCTTGCCTGTTTCTGCACCCTTCGTGCCTCTTTCAGCAACTCTGTTGCTTCTTTCTGCACTTCTCTTCCTTCTTTCTGCACCCCTTCTGCCTCTTTCTGTACCTCTCTTGCCAATTTGTACATCTCTCCTACCTCTTTCTGCACCCCTCTTGCCTCTTTTTGCACCTCTGTTAGTTCTTTCTGCACTGTTCTTGCTTCTTTCTGCACATCTTTTGCAAATTTCTGCATCCCTCATGCCTCTTTCTGCACCCCTCTTCCCTATTTCTCCACCTCTCTTGCTTCTTTCTGCACTTCTCTGGCTTCTTTCTGCACTGCTCTTGCTTCTTTCTGCACCTCTCTTGCAAGTTTCTGTATCCCTCTTACCTCTTTCTGCACCCCTGTTCCCTCTTTCTGTACCTTTCTTGCCTGTTTCTGCACCTCTCCTGCCTCTTTCGGCACCTCTGTTGCTTCTTTCTGCACTTCTCTTGCCTCTTTCTGCACCCCTCTTGCCTCTTTAAGCACCTCTGTTGCCTCTTTCTGCACTTCTCTTGCTTCTTTCTGCACCTCTGACTTAGAGGTAGTTTTAATCCCCCTGCCCTATTATGTACTAGGGCCTTACAGGGGAGGTCATGCCAATCACAGGGGTACCCCATCCCAGAGTGTACCCTAGTGTATGTAAGTGGTTTCACTGTATTCTAAGTGTCTTTTAGCATAGCACTGGCTCCAGGCCTGGTTAGTCAGTCAGTTACCACCAGTACCCGTCAGCAAAAAGTTGGGGGCACAGGATGACTTTGCAACAAGGCCTCTTTCTGCACCTCTGTTGGTTCTTTCTGCATATCTCTTACTTTTTTCTGCACCTTTCTTTGTCTTTTAGGACTTCTGTTGCCTCTTTCTGCATTTTTCTTGCTTCTTTCTGCACCTTTCTTCCTTTTTCTGCATGTGTCCTACCTATGTAGGCATAGTTAGAAAATATCATTTAATATACCTTTGAAATTCACTGAAAAAAGTATAGGTTTCAGGGAAGTTATAGTTACAAATTAGCATTTAAAAAACCTTTGAAATTCACTGAAAAAACCATAGGTTTCAGGGACGTTTTAGTTAGAAATTAGCATTTAAAAAACCTTAGAAATTCACTGAAAAAACCATAGGTTTCAGGGACGTTATAGCTAGTTGGACATTTCACTCATATGAAACCAGAGAAATTCGGCCGTTATAATTA
The DNA here is from genome assembly GCA_963921515.1 of Calotriton arnoldi. Classification (NCBI taxonomy): domain Eukaryota; kingdom Metazoa; phylum Chordata; class Amphibia; order Caudata; family Salamandridae; genus Calotriton; species Calotriton arnoldi. The sequence goes on along the minus strand of CAWUFW010020284.1, from coordinate 46,442 downwards.
GTTGAGGTAACTATATCTCGCGCCCCACAATGCACTGCTGATGATGTCACATATTACATCACTCATGACATGGTCAGTGACATCACTGATGACATAACTGATGACATCTCAAATGACATCACTGATGACATGACTGATGACATCATCCACGTGATAATCTGATGCACCTCCTCACACCCTAATATAACCTTTGATACACCCACTCTAAAATACAGACTACCATTTTCGAAACCATAGGCACACCAATACCAGTTACTACATACCCACTCACTGATTCCTAGGTCTGCACACACATCTACTCATTCACCCATACAGTCACGCATACATGCAGTCACTCATCAATACAGCACTATCATATGCACTCATACACCTCTACAGACACTCACACACCCCCACTCACCCATAGACTTACTCACACACATGCAAAGAATCAATCACACTCCCATTTACTCACCTACACAATTATACACACACCACTTTACTTATTTATACAGATACTAACACATACTTACTCTCTTATACAATCACTGACACAAGCACACACTCATCCATACAGCCAGTCTCACAATCACTCACTCTCACATATAGTCATTTATATAGTCCAACACTCACATATACTGCCTTTCACATATGTAGTTACTCACACATGTACCACTGAGACATCTAAACACTCACCAACACACCCATACACACACTCACCCACCCACCCATACAGCCCTTCACAGATGCACTCTTGAACCCATACAGCCACTGAATCACCCACTAACACATCTATGCACAAAATCACACACCTCCCACCCACCCACACAGACACTCAGCCAACCAGACAGATACTCAGACAACCAATCAATGACCCATATAGACACTCATGTAGCTACTCACCAACCCATGCAGCCACTTACACACCAATTGACAGACTAATACAGAAATTCACACAGTTTAGTCACTAACTCATGCATTCAGTAAGACACGTTTAATCACTCACTTATACAGTCAGTCACGCACCTACTAAATCATCCTTACAGACACTCATACACCCACTCATTCTTCAATACACCTTGGCATATATATATATATATAAAACATATTTAAACTTTACAGAAACACACAGTCACTGGATGATGTAATCAGTGATGTCATCAGTGATGTCATTTGAGATGTCATCAGTGATGTCATCAGTGATGTCACTGACCATGTCATGAGTGATGTAATATGTGACGTCATCAGCAGTGCATTGCGGGGGCGCGAGTTATAGTTAACTCAATAATGGCCGAATGTCTCTCGTTTTGTATGAGTGAAATGTCCAAATAACTATAACATCCCTGAAACCTGTGTTTTTTCAGTGAATATATATATATATATGTATATATATATATTCAAACAAGTTTTTCGGCTCTTCCCACTTCCCAGTCGGCGAAGAGAGAGTCACGGACTCCAATATATTGTGGCAGAATCAGGTCTTTATTTGCATAGCCATATGACTCGTTTCGGACAACCAAGTGTCCTTGTTCACATGATATATATATATATATTCACTGAAAAAACCATAGGTTTCAGGTACGTTATAGTTAGAAATTAGCATTTAAAAAACCTTAGAAATTCACTGAAAAAACCATAGGTTTCAAGGACGTTATAGTTAGTTGGACATTTCACTCGTACAAAACCAGAGAAATTCTGCTGTTATAGTTAGTTCAGCTAACTATAACTCGCGCCCCCGCAATGTACTGCTGATGACGTCACATATTACATCATTCATGACATGGTCAGTGACATCACTGATGACATCACTGATGACATCTCAAATGGCATCACTGATGACATCATCCAAGTGATAATCTGATGCACCTCCTCACACCCTAATATAACCTTTTATACACCCACTCTAAAATACAGACTACCATGTTCGAAACCATAGACACACCAATAGCAGTTAGTACATACCCGCTCAGTGATTCCTAGGTCTACACACACACATCCAATGTGAGCAATAAAATTTCCACGGCAAATAGATGGTGTGCCACTTCATTCCTTTGTGGCTTGAGCTCTTTTCCTGGATTTGTGCAGTCTCGCTACCACGGCAGGCACCGGCACATTTGGCAGGCGTGCAGCGTTTGGCGACAATTGTTTTTGGATATATAAATATATATATAATAAATACAAAATAAGTAAAAAATACTGGCAAATCAAATGCAAAATACTAAATAAATTGAAACATTAATTAAATATAAAAAAGACATTTACTAAAAACATTTTTTTAAACTATGCAAAAGAAATGTACATATATATATACAAATAATATAAAATCAAACAAATAATTGTAATTAATATATGTAGGCAATATTATAAAATATTAAAATCTGGGAAGAAGAAATATACTAAACACACTCCAGTGTGTGCAACACTAGTGATAGTGCTGGACTTCATAGGGGTAAGATTTATTATACCCACTCCAGTATGTGCAACAGTAGGGAAGCGCTGCATTGCAGAGGGATAAAATGTACTATTCCCACTCCAGTCTCTGCAACAGTAGGGAATGCATTGGACTCCGGAGGGGTAAAATGTACAATTCCTACTCCAGTCTCTGCAACAGTAGGGAAAGCGCTGGACTCCATTGGGGTAACATTACAATCCCGATTCCAGTCTTTCCAACAGTAGAGAAAACATTAGACTTCTGGGGAGTAGAATATACTATTCCCACTTGAGTCTGCACAACAGTACGGAAACCGTTGGACTCCGGAGGGTATTATTTACTATACCCACTCCAGTCTGTGCAGCAGCAAGGAAAGCACTGGATTTCGGTAGGGTAAAATTCATTAGTCCCACTCCAGTTTGTGCAACAGTAGGAAAAGCGTTAGTCTCCAGAAGTGTAAAGTTTACTATTCCAAATCCAGTCTGTGCAACACTAAGGAAAGTATTGGATTTTGGAGGGGTAAAATGTACTATTCCCACTCCAGTTCGTGTAACATTAGGGAAAGCGTTGAACTCCAGACGGGTAAAATTGACTATCCCCACTCCAGTCTGTGCAACAGTAGGTAAAGCGTTGGACTTTGGAGGGGGTTGTATTTACTATTACCACTCCAGCCTGTTCAAAATGTAGGGAAAAACCTAGCCTTGAAACACATGACATATATGAAACATAACCCTATTCATTTCTAACAAATATAAAACTCTTAATGTGAACTTTATTAATTACTCCAAAACAAAATATCTATTTATATAAACAAAATTAAACAATGAACATGATTAGTAAACAAATTAATAATTGCTTATCAATTTAAATAATTGTAATGTATTTATTACCTAATTAACTTACCAAACTGTAGCCCCACAAACCTACCAGCCCACACTTAAAATATAAATAAAATAAATAAATGTAACATAATTAATAATCAATAACATTTTAATTAGTTTGCTTTCCACCTTTTACTCCTACAAACCCAGCAGCCTGCACCTAACATATAACTTAATGAATACAATTTCACAAATTACATAATTAATAACCAAGTAAATTATTAGTAATACATTCTTAATAATTGTTAATTAATTATTATTTAATTAATGTCCCACCCTATACCCCTACAAACCCAACAGCTTGCGCCTAATATATAACTTAAAAACTATAATAATTAAACAATATACATATTTATTAATCAATTAAATAATAAATCAAAATTAACAATGAATAGTCAATTATTCATTACTTAATACCTACAAACGCAAAAGCCTGCACCTAATATGTACAAATAATATAAAATTAAACAAATAAACAAATAATATTATTAGATATAAGTAAACAATATTCAAAAAAATTGTCTGGGAATAATAGATATACTACACCAACTACAGTATGTGCAACAGTAGGGAAAGTGTTGGACTTCAGGAGTGTAAAATTTACTATTTCCACTCCCGTCTGTGCAACAGTAGGGAAAGCGTTGGACTTTGGAGAGATTAATTTACCATTCCTACTCTATTCTGTGCAGCAGGGGGGAAAGGGTTGGACTTCGAAGGGGTTAAATTCATTATTCCCATTCCAGTCTGTGCAACGGTAGGGAAAGCATTAGACTTCAGAAGGGAAAAATGCACTATTCCCACTCCAGTGTGGGCAACAGTAGGGAAATCGTTGAACTACGGAGGGGTTAATTTACTATTCCCACTTCAGTCTATGGAACAGTAGGGAAAGGGGTGGACTTCAAAGAGGTTAAATTCACTATTCCCACTCCAGTCTGTGTAACTGTAGGGAAAGTATTGGACTCCAGCAGGGTAACATTACTATTCCCACCCCAGTCTTTGCAACAGTAGGTAAAACGTTTGACTCCTGAGGGGTAACATTTACCATTTCCACTCTAGTCTGTGCAACAGTAAGGAAACTGTGGACTCTGGAGTGGAAAATGTACTATTCCCACTCCAGTCTGTGCAACAGCAGGGAAAGCGTTGGATTTCGGTGGGGTAAAATTGACTATTCCCACTCCAGTCTGTGCAAGAGTAGGGAAAGTGATAGACTCCAGAGGGGTCAAATGTACTATTCTCACTCGAGTCTGTTCAGCAGTATGGAAAGTGTTGGACTTCGGAGGGGTTACATTTATTATTGCCACTCCAATCTGTGCAACAGTAGGGGAAGAACTTCACTTCAAACGCATAACAAATATGAAACATAGCCCTCTTAATTTATAACAAATATAAAAGTCTTAATACGAACTTCATTAATGAACCAAAATAATACATATATAAAAATAGAAAACAATTAACATGATTAGTAAACACATTAATATTTAGTTATCAATTTAAATAACTGTCATTTATTTATTCCTTATTTAACTTAGCGAACTTTACCCCCACAAACCTACCACCTCACACTTAAAATATAACTAAATATAACTAAAATAAATAAATATAACACAATTAACATAAGTAATAATTATTCGAATAGTAATTAATAATGTAATCATTGATAATTAATTAATTAATAATTAACTACCCACCCTAAACCCCTACAAACCCAGCAGCCCACAACTTATATATAACTTAAAAATGCAATTATTACACAATTTACAAAATGAATAATTAATGATAAATTGGTAATTAATTGTTGATTAATTATGTGTTAATTAACTTTCCATTCTATAGCCCTACCAGCCCAACAGCCCACAACTAATATATAACTTAAAAAATATACTTATTGCACAATTTACATTTTTATTAATCAATTAAATTATTAATAAACAAATCATAATTAATTTATAATTAATTATTACTGAATTAATGTTCCACCCTATACACATACAAACCCAGCAGCCCACATCTACTATATAACTTAAAAAATATAATTATTACACAATTTACATAATGAATAATCAATTAAATAATTAATAATCACAATTTTTAATTGGTAACGGGTAATTACTGAATTAACATCCCACCCTATACCTCTACAAACCCAGCTGCCCACTTCTAATATATAATTTAATAAATACAATTATGACACATTTTACATAATTATTAATCAATTAAATATACATTGTTAATTAATTGTTAATGTATTTTTACCTAATTAACTTCCGATCCTTTACCCCTACAAATGCAGCAGCCTCCACCTAATATGTAACTTAAAAAGTATAATTATTAAACAATGTACATATGTGTTAATCAATTTAATAATTGATAATAAGTTAATTATAATGAATTAACTTCCCACCCTAAACCGCTACAAAACTATCAACCCGGTATGATAATATAAATTACTATTAGCAAAAAAATTATACATCCATTAAATTACAAACTATATTTAAAAATATTATTAACAGCTATACAAACAATAATAACACATACATTTAATATGAGAACTAACATACATGAAGACAATTTAAAAACAATATTTTTACAACTATGTTATTGAAAACGATATTAACAGCAACAATATTATTCAAAACTATATACTTCCCTGAAAAATTGATATCCTTGACAACAACATTTTTGCATTACAATTTTTTGTATTGTGATATTTTTTCCGATATTTCTACAACTAGATATCTCTGATCTGATATTTTGCCCAAATCGCCATGAAAGGTGAAGAAGCCGCTTTGGAACCCAAGAGAGTCGTCAAAGAACAGTATGGTTACAGAAGACGGATACTAGTTGAAGTTGAGGGGAACCATTGGTTTCGCTCTGATCTGAGACCATTAGATCATTGGCAACTAATTTTTGCATGGACTTCACTTGCACTTTGAGGGACATCGGCCTCTGTGCCAAAGTTGGCCCACCATGTTAGTGGACCAAGGGGTGACCCAAGAAGACCCCTGGATCAGCATCTTCAGCATCCTCAGCATCTTCATCATCCTGTATCCCTTGCATCAGGAACACTCCAGTAAAGTCTAAGGAAGTTTACCCATAGAACCTGGAACTGGTTTTCAAAGTAACACCTAACTATGTTAGTTGCCAATGCTCGTTTGCATTTTGAGTGAAAAGTTGTGATTTACAATTAACTTAAAAATTCATTTCTCCCGAACCCTCCTGGCTATTTTTTTCATTTGGCGTAGTTTTGGTGTCTAAAAATTCATAAAAATAGAGATCTAATTTTATAAATTGTTGTTGGATTTCTTTTGTGCTGTTTTTCTTTCTTATTCAATTGATTTAGTACCTCTAAATATTTTGCGTTAGTTCCTTGGTTAAGACCTGAGTGCTCAAAGCCACAGCTATCCAGGTTTGAGCTAAGGTTTTACAAATGAGCCTAACTGGAACCAAGATGGATTTGTGACTTTATCACATGGTAAGGACGCACAACCACGCCATATAATAAACCACATTTCCTAACATTTTCTCATCATCCATCTACACAGGAAGTGACATCACTAGTTTCCCTCCAAACCTGTCTTTGAAACAAGTATCCAAACAAGAGGACTTAATTTCCTATGATTTATCCACAAAGGAACTGACATCACTGTATTTCCTATTTGTATAGGAAGTAACATCACTGGTTTCCCGTCAAAACTTCCTTTGAAAGAAGAAGCTAGACAAGAGCACTTCATTTCTGCTCAACCATCTGCACAGGAAGTGACATGACAGCGTTTCCCACTATCCAGCTGCACAGAAAGTGAAATCACTGGTTTCTTGCAAAATCATCTTTAAAAGAAGAAGCCAAGACTTAATTTCTCAGCATCTATCTCCACAGGAAGTGGCTTCATTGCATTTCCTATCATACATTCGCACAGGAAGTAACATCACTTGCAAGAGGACTTAATTTCCCATCATTCATCTGCACACCACCCCCTTTGCTCCTCTCTCCTCCCAGGGTCTACTTAACAGCAGCCGCAACAGGGACACTCAGTGATAGCGCCACACCAGTGCACCATAGGCATGCCAATGTCAAGCCTTTCTGTGGCCATCTGTGCCTGGTCTGCTTCCAATGTCAGGAACCCTTGTTCTCATTCTACCTACTGTTTCCTTGTCACTCTTCTCTGCACTCACAATCTTGGTTGCCTCTAGTCACACTGCTGCCACACAGCACCACACAACATGGAGGGAGCATTCATATGCACCTCCTGCAAGTTCTCATGCCCTCTCCTCACACACTCCACCCACCACTCTCACACCAACAGCACCTACTCACTCACTCTCCCACATACCAGCAATGCACTCAAACTCACACAGACTAACCACCACCAGCACAACACACCACACTTGTATACATGCTCTCAACACCCGCTCGCTCACCCATCATGGCACAGAGATAAAGAACTTACTGCACAACCATGCTCCGCACCTGCTCCTGACAATAACATGGTTAAACCCAACCTTTTCACTAGACAATGCTACAGCCATCTCCACTGGCTACAAGATCACCTGGCAAGATAATCATCACAAGATGAAAGGCAGAGTTGCCACCTTATTCAAAGACACCATAAGCTGCACCACCTACACAGACACCCCAGCTACTTGGAACACCTCATGTTTAAGATACGCATCAAAGACAATTGTCCATGGGCGGTAACCTCATATGCAGACCACCCGGAAGCCACACCAATTATGCCAATAACATCAAAGACTTAGGACCTGATGACGTGTTTGGTGGTGTTGCCATGGGCCGCCACGCCAGAACCCTGCTGCAACACTGCCAAACCAGCAGTCAGACTGCCCGCCAGATTCTGTCTTGAATCTAGGTTGGGAGGTCCTGCTTTGGCGGTCCCACGGCGGTGCCTTTCCAAGGCTTATGTGTGAGCCTTAGAAAGGCAGTGCGGTGGGAGTGCCAAAGCACGTTCCTGCACAGCATGGCCTGTGCACCCATTCCGTGCAGGAACAGGGGGTACATAAAGACAGGGGGGCACACCATGTGCACCGCTGAATGCACCCACAGGCAACAGTGGGCCCTTAGTTTCCTCACTGGCACACTTTTCATGGCTGGTTCACTGCCATGAAAAGGGTCGCATTGAGGAAACTTGTAATATGCTTGGCGGTGCTGCAGTGGCACTGCCAGCATATTGCGGCCTCTGACTGCTGCGCTACTGCCCCAGGATCATGGATCCCTGGTGGTTGCTGTAGTCCTGGCATTGGTCCCACCTCAGCACTTGTAATACGGCAGTCGGACTGCCAATGTGGCGGGGCGCAGACTGCCACCACGACTACGGTGGTCCTATGGACCTCCGTAGTCGTACTCGGGCCCTTAGTCGCACACCTCATCATCATTGCCGGCACATTCATCCTCCTGTGAGACCATAACTTTCACCTAGAAGACTGCACTGATCCAAACTCTACAGAACTTCTAGAAAACCTCAAAAACCCCATAAACCTCAGCCTTACCAGCATGTTACCGTACCCACCCACACTGCCGGAAACGTATGTGACTCAATTTCACCCTCAACATTATAGTTGACAAGCCAAAAACTATTTCCTGAACAGACCACATCCTCGTCCACTTCAGCATTCCAAACCCACACTACCACACAAAAACCACCATTGGACCCACCCACCACAGCTGGAAAAGCATCACAGAAGAGGACTGGGCTTCAGTTCTCTCTGCTCACCAGACCAAGCATACCAGCAACAGGCCAAAAGCCATTATGAACCTCAACAGCTGGATCACTGCTTGCGCAGACACACTGTCTCCCTTCAAGCACACCCCAATGGGAAGAGACCAACCACAGGCCAGCTGGTACAAAGAGGAGCTCAGGCTGAAAAAACCACTGCTTCCAACTGGAGCACAAATGGAGAACAAGTAAAAAAAAACACAGATAAAGACATCTCCAAATCCTCCCTAAGACGCTACCATCAGCAGATACATATCACGAAGTGCACAGCTATTGCAGACTGCTTCAACACAAATTGTCCTCATATTTCTGTGATGGAAAGTTCTGGAATCTGTGGGGATCCACAAACTTCCACCCACCCAGCATTCCCCAAAGTCTCCCGATATAAATGGTACCTCACTTGTTTGGGTAGGCCTAGTACCTGTGACAGAAAATGGCCAAAACGCAACGTAGACATATCACATTTTTACAGGGAAAACTGACCCTTGTTTCGCAATGTGCCTAGCTGTGGATTTTGGACCCTAGCTCTGCCAGCACCTAAGGTAACCTAGCAAACCAATACATTTTTAAAAACTAGACATCCAGGGGAATCTAGGGGCATATTATCAAGGGTAATTTTATCGCATTATTTACAAGGACACGCTAGCGCGTGTTTCAATGACTTAGCGCCCGTTTACGGCACGCCTCGCATCGTTAATGAGATGCAAAGGAGGCGTGCCTCACAAAACATCATGAAATAATATCGCTAATGGGGCATTGCGATATTTACAATGAGGCCCCATCCGGCGAAGCGATAATCATATTCGCGCTAACTCGGCATTAACGCTGCTTTCTAATGTCTGCAAAAATCATGACTTATGTATACATTACATGGGGGGTGGATTATGGTGATACGACCACAGGGTCGTATCAGCAAGGTTATCGCCGTTTTTCATGCAACATCGCTGGTTTTTCAGCGATGTTGGCCCATTTCCCCCGCTATCGCTGGAATATTTATCGCCATTGCGCTATGCGTTGTTAATTCAGCACTAGCATGGCGATAAATTCCAGCGATAGCCGGCGATAAGGAAATTCGCACTAAGCGCGGCCAGCGATAATTATCGCTGCCACTTGATAATATGCCCCCTAGGGTGTGGTGACTTGTGTTGGTCTCCCCAGGTAATGTAACCCAGAATCCCTTTCAACCCTCAAACTTTGTAAAAAAAAACACATTTTCCTCACATTTCTGTGATGGAAAGTTCTGGAATCTGGCGTGGAGCCACAAAATTTGACACACCGAGCATTCCCCCAAGGCTCCCAATAAAAATGATACCTCACTTGTGGGGATAGGCCTAGTGCCCGGCCCAAAACGCAATGTGGGCACATCACATTTTTCCACAGAAAACTGACTCTTTCTTTGCAATGTGCCTAGCGGTGGAATTCGGGCTCTAGCTCAGCCAGCACATAGAGAAACCTAGCAAGCCTGTACATTTTTTAAAACTAGACATCCAGGGGAATCCAGGATGGGGTGACTTGTGTGGCTCTCATCAGTTTATGTTACCCAGAATCCCTTGCAAACCTCTAACTTTGTAAAAAAAAACAAATTTTCATCCCATTTCTGGGATGGAAAGTTCTGGAATCTGCATGGATCCACAATCTTCCACGCACCATGCATTCCCCAAAGTCTCCCAATAAAAATGGTACCTCACTTGTGTTGGTAGGCCTAGTATTCGTGACAGGAAACGGCACAAAACACAACGTGGACACATCACATTTTTCCAGTGAAAACTGACCCTTTTTTTGCAATGTGCATAGCTGTGGATATTGGACCCCAGCTCTGCCGGTACCTAAGGAAACCTAGCAAACTTATACATTTTTGAAAACTAGACACCCAGGGGAATCGAGGATGGGGTGACTTGTGTGGTTTTCACTAGGTTCAGTTACCCAGAATCCCTTGCAAACCCCAAATTTTGTCAAAAAAACAAGCTTTTCCACACATTTTTGTGATGGAAAGGTCTTGAATCTGCAGGGATCCACAGATTTCCACCCACCCAGCATTCCCCAAAGTCTCCCGATAAAAATGGCACCTCACTTGTGTGGGTAGGCCAAGTACCAGTGACAGGAAACAGGCCAAAACCCAACGTGGACACATCACATTTTTCCAGTGAAAACTGACCCTTTTTTCGCAATGTGCCTAGCTGTGGCTTTTGGACCGTAGCTCTGCCGGCACCTAAGGAAACCTAGCAAATCGATACATTTTTAAACACTAGACACCCAGGGGAATCTAGGATGTGATGACTTATGTGGCTCTCACCAGGTTATGTTACCCAGAATCCCTTTCAAACCTCAAACTTTGTAAAAACAAAACACATTTTCCTCACATTTCTTTGATAGAAAGTTCTGAAATCTGGCATGGAGCCACAAACTTCGACACACCCAGCATTTCCCCAAGCCTCCCAATAAAAATGGTACTTCACTTGTGTGATAGGCCTAGTGCCCAAACAGGAAACGGCCCAAAACGCAATGTGGACACTTCACATTTTTCCACAGAAAACTGACCCTTTCTTTGCAATGTACCTAGCTGTAGATTTCCGGCTCTTGCTCAGCCGGCACATAGAGAAACCTAGAAAACCTGTACATTTTTTAAAAGTAGACATCCAGGCGAATTCAGGATGGGGTGACTTGTGTGGCTCTCACCAGGTTCTGTTTGTTACCCAGAATCCCTTGCAAACCTCTAACTTTATTTTAAAAAAACAAATTTTCCTTGCATTTCTGTGATGGAAAGTTCTGGAATATGCACGCATCCACAAACTTCTACCCACCCAGAATTCCTCAAAGTCTCCCACCAAAAATGGTACCTCACTGGTGTGGGTAGGCCTAGTGCCTGTGACAGGAAACAACTCAAAACTCAAGGTGGACACATCACATTTTTGCACAGAAAACTGACCCTTTCTTTGCTATGTGCCTAGCTGTGGATTTTGGGCTCTAGCTCAGCCGGCACCTACAGAAACCTAGCAGACCTGTACATTTTTTAAAACTAGACACCCCCCAGGATATGGTGACTTGTGTGGCTCTCACCAGGTTCTGTTACCTAGAATCCCTTGCAAACCTCAAACTTTGTAAAAAAAAACACATTTTCCTCATATTTCTGTGATGGGAAGTGCTGGAATCTGCACGGATCCACAAAGGTCCACCCACCCAGCATTCCCCCAAGTCTCCTGATAAAAATGGTACCTCACTTGCATGGGTAGGCTTCGTTCCCGTGGCAGGAAACGGCCCAAAACGCAACATGGACACATCACATTTTTCCAGTGAAAACTGACCCTTTTTTTGCAATGTTTCTACCTGTGGATTTTGGGCTCTAGCTCAGCTGGCACCTAGGAAAACCTAGCAAACCTGTACATGTTTTAATGCTAGACACCATGGGGAATCCAGTGTGGGATGACTTGTGTGGCTATCAGCAGATTCTGTTACCCAGAATCCCTTGCAAACCTCAAACTTTGTAAACAAAAACACATTTTCCTCACATTTCTGTGATGGAAAGTTCTGGAATCTAAGGAGAGCAACAAACTTCCATGAATCCAACATTTTGCGAAGTCTCCCAATAGAAATGGTACCTCACCTGTATGGGTGGACCTAGTGCCTGCGACAGGAAACAGCCCAAAATGTACTGTGGAGACTTCGAAATTCTCGATTACTAAAAGACCTTGTTTTACAAGGGAGTCACCTGCGTTTTTGATCCCGGGCTCGGCGGGCATCTAGGGAAACCTACCAATCCCAGACATTTCTGAAAACTAGACACCCGGGGGAGTCCAGGGAGGTGTGACTTGCGTGGATCCCCCAAGGTTTCCCTACCCAGAATTCTCTGCAAACCTCACATTTAGCTGAAAAAATCAAATTTTCTCACATTTCTGTGTGGGAAAGTTGTGGGATCACTGGGCTGACACAAATTTTCTACCACCCAGTGTTCCCCCAGGTCTCCTGATAAAAATGGTACCTCACTTGTGTGGGTGGGCTAAGTACCACTGACAGGCAAAGGCCTAAAACATATTGCGGAGACGCCCGGGGAGTTTAGGGAGATATGGCATTTTTTTGGGGGGTGGGGGCATTGGCATGCCCATTCTGGGTAGCCCTCACCCCTGAACTCTGAAAAAAAAATCCCTGGTGCCTAGTGGGCTTTCTGCCCCCCTGGCGGGGAAGATATGGGGCTATTGCATCCAAGACTGTGACAATTTTGTTTGAGGTGAGGGCATTGGCACGCCCATTCTAGATAGCCCCCACCCCTATGTATAAAAAAATAATACTCCCTGGTGCCTAGTAGACTTTCTGCCCCCCCGGGAGCAGATCAGGGGCTATTGTCCCCATATGCCTCCTGGGGGGCAGAAAGACTGTGGCATTCTTAGGGGGGGTGAGGGCATTAGCGTGCCCATTCTGGGCAATCCCCACCCCTGAACTTTGAAAAAAATATTCCCTGGTGCCTAGTGGGCTTTCTGCCCCCCGGGGGTAAATAAGGGGCTATTGCCCCCATCTGCCTCCAAGGGGGGCAGAAAGACTGGCAATTTTTTGGGGGGGCATTGGCATGCCCATTCTTGGCAACCCCCACCCCTACTTATAAAAAAAAATATTCCCTGGTGCCTAGAGGGCTTTCTGCCCCCCGGGGGGTAAATAAGGGGCTATTGTCCCATCTGCCTCCTGGAGGGGGCAGAATGACTTTGGCATTTTGGGGGGGGAGGGGGTATTGGCATGCCCATTCTGGGCAGCCCCCATCCCTGAACTATAAAAAAATAATCCCTCCTGTCTAGGGAGGTTTCTGCCCCCCCAGGGGAGCAGAATGACTGAATATCCCTTTATTTTGAAATGGGGGCGCAAATGCTAGGTTTCAGTTTCATTTTCAATGTAATGATGTCTGCGCGCCATGAGCCTCCTCCTGAGGCAAAAAAAAAAAGGAAATGCCTCTGCTGTTTACAGCAGAGGGATTTTGTGCTAGTGTGCACATGATGAAATGGTTTCGTCATGAGCACACCAGCGCTGGTGCTCATGATGGAACAATTCCATCATGAGCACCAAAGGGATTAATATTAATTAATATATATACAATATAACTCATATATAAATAAAACAAACTATATATTATACTACAAAAATTAAACAGAAATTAACGTTTATCATACAAGGACTCAACTGATGAAAAAAATCAAACTATACTAAACCAACCAATAAACTAACACTCTAAACAACTCTAACCAATAAAATCAGACAAACATTTAAGACAACAATATAAAAGGCACACTAATTAAAACAACTAAATACTCCAAAAATGTGAAGTGTTGCAAGAGGAGGAAACTCTGCAGAGTCTCACAAGAAACTATTAAATAGAATGAAAACATCTCTACAACTACAAATTCAATTAAATAATACATATATTTAAACTCAAAATTAAAGTTATTAAACTAAAAAAGATATTTTAACAAATAAATAGTAACACACTTTATATCTTTTATATGTTTCCATAGACTACCTAAAGAAAAAGAAAAACAACTTCCAAACCAACAAATTGCCAGAAAATATCAACTATAGCAAAGCACCAAGAATATATAATAAAGTAAAATAAACCTAAGTCCCTAGACCTCTACAAACCTTCAACAAAATTCCATATTTAATTAATATAACTTTTTTTTCTTTCAGCAAATTTTAGCATATGCTCTATGTTAAAACAAGGTAAAAAAATAAACATGCAAATATATATAGCAAGTAACTGCATTTAAAAAAATTATAACAATGAAGCAAAAGTCAATATATAATATATTTACACTGTTAAATTATTTACAGATACAATTACAGAAGAGACTAAATATATTGCTTCACAGAAAGTGAAACAATTATGAAACCATATGCGCTACATCTACAGCCAAGTAAGTTCACCAACAGAAACCAGAAAACGGGAAATTCCAAAATGTTATTAGAATGCATGCCATGAGAAGGCAACTAAAGAAGATAATTTTGTAATGCATGTAAAGAGCACAACCACCCCCAAATGTTACAGAAATAGAAGTAAGAGAAATCTTACAAGATATAAGAGAGGCAAACACTAGCTCTCAGGAACCTACAAGAAACATCTTGAAAGACATACTGCCCAAAGTCCCCATACAAGTAACAGATCAACTACCACCTATTCCCACTTCAAAACACTAATTGCACTCACAAAAAAGCCACCAGTGATACCCCACCTGCCCCTAGAACATACCAAGACATAGATATACCTGACCATTTAAAAATAACACATAATGAGGAACCTTTCCTTTTACTTGACAATTTAAATAATGAAAAATGAATCCGAATTTTCTCTACAGCAAACAACTTAATGACACCCAATGCCAAACCTGGATAATGGATGGGGCCTTCAAAATGTGTCCCAAACCATTCACTCAAATATACACCATACATGATGAATATGAAAACACTAACATCCCTTTCATAGATGCTTTACAACCAAACAAACAAAGCAGCACCTCCTATGAACTCCTAAATAATATAAAACAACATACAATAATTACTACCACCAAAAAATAATCATAGACTTTGAACAAGCTATGATTCAAACAATACTAAAAATATACCCCCACACAGCCAGACAAGAAGGAGTGGGTGATAAGCTCTGCTCCGCTGGTGGAGTTCGCAGAGTTTTGCCAACTGCCCGTTCTACTTGGAACGTTGAGTTCCGGCAGAACTCCAGCAACCAATGCATTGCAGAGTTTATTTTTGCGCATGGATGGCCAACGTTAAGATGGTGAGCAAGATCAAGAATTTACGTCCCTATGCGCAATTTCACAGTGCTATAACGCCTCCCGGTGAGATTTCATAATGTGGGTGGTCGCAGCAGGTCACAACCATTCGGGTGGAAAAATTTGCAGCTCAACTAGGAACATCTACTTGGGCGGCAGAAAGAAGCAGTGCCCTCTAGGGCATTGTGTGGTGCCATTCACACTGATTTTACAGTGCACAACATGCTCCCGGCGCAAAAAATCAGCACGAGAAGCACAACATGCCAAATTCCACCAGCTTGCAGAGCTCCACGTAATTTTGCTGATTTTTTATGTAACTCCACAGAATTCCGCAGAGTGAAACTCTGTGAGTTCCGCCCAACCCTACATATAAGGATGTTACTATGACTTTAAATAAAGTATACAGTGACACCTCCAAAAATCTAAACTAAGGGCCTTCTTACGAGTTTGGCAGTGCATGAACATGGCGAGCTTGGCGATCTGACCACCGTATAAAGAAATTGGCGGTTTGCATTTCCGAAGACCGCGGCTGACTCGCTAACACTGTCAGCACACCACTAACCCCCGGGATCGCATTCAAGGAAAGGGAAAGGCATCTGCCATAGGGTGGTACTGAGGAGCTCCACCATTGCCTGTATTACGAGTTGGCTTTCGGAAGAGCCGACCGCGGTGGTTCTACTACCAGCTTCGAGTCAGCGGTAACGAAGGATTGGAATGCATACTCACCCCTCTCCTGTTCTTCTAGTCACAGTTGGACGTGGATTCCTTTCTCCAGGTCCCCCCTTCACCCTGTAGAATATGACCTTATTTGCGGCAATCTACAGGTGAGCCCTCTTTGCACAGTATTCCCATTGCCTGGACTACCCACATATAAGCAGACTCCGGCAATGGATAGATGGTATGTCTTCACAGGTATCATGCATTTGTGTGCATTTGAGACATATACTGTAGCAATGTTCACAGAGGCATTGATACATATGGAAAAATAATCACCACTGCCACAAGATCTCTGTAGCCACACTGCCAACACCATGGTCAACTCGTAATATGGTGGTATAAAGGCCGCAAGCTCTGTGGGCTACTGGTGGATGCGGTTTTCGGGCGGTTGGACCACCAAACTTGTAATAAGGCCCTAAGTGTAGAATGCTCCACAAACAACCAATTCCTTTTCAAAATCCAAAATATGATAGCACTAGCTGACGTCCTGTCACAGAGGTAGTCAACCACTAAAACGTACTAATAGAAATCTCTCTCTGCCAACAAAATGAAGACTAACTTAGTCCCCTGATGGACTATTTCAAAGATACATGGGTTGGCAGACTGCATCGGTCAGGACACAGACGCCAAGCCAAGTACTAGATACCATGGTGGAATGTCTATAACAGCACATTGGCACAAGAAGGCAAAACAAATAACGCAGTGAAAGGATGGCATAATGCCTTTCAATCCACACTAGGCCGAACTCCACCTACATTATACAAATTTATTGAAACATTACAAAAAGAGCAAAGCTACCAAGAACTAAGAATAGAGAAACCTGTTACCCAAATTGGCCCTAAACTAAGCAAACACACTAAATGAATTTAGGACATGCTACAATTTAAAGTCAAACTCTTGATAAATACCAAAGAACTACATTACATGATAGCCAAAGGGATAATATAAATAAAAATAGACCTACCAAAAACCTCAAAAACTACAAAAACTGTAAACCAACAAATCAAATCCTTTTTCTTTTTAAAATATTAACATAAATATTTCATTACATTAGTAAAACAATTAGAATAAATCACTAAGGGGTCTATTACGATGGCGGGCGGACTGTGTCCGCCCGCCACCGTAACGGTACACGGGACCGACCGCCAGAGGTGCGGCGGTCCCGCTGTGCCTATTAGGATGCGACCGTCACCCTGGCAGTCGCATTCCGCATATTTAACATTGTTGCGGGCGGTGCTGTAAACAGCACCCGCCACAATGTTAAAAAGGCATGTTGTGCATGTTGGCATGTTGGCATGCACAACGTGACAGGCACCGCGCGGTGCCTGCCACCTTGTGTATGCCAATGAAGGGGGTACCATAGGTACCCCCAAGTGCAACCCCCACCCCCCACCCCCCGGGGGCCGTAGCGGGCCCCAAAGCAATTCTCCACATGCCTTTCCATTGCGGCATGGCCGCAATGGAAGGCTTGTAATGTGCTATCCTAATATGGATGGCGGTGCCTGCAAGGCACCGCCACCATGTTGAGGTCCTTTTCCGCCCAGCCGGCGATCCGACCGGTGGAAAAGTCCACTGCGGTGCCCCCGCCATACTATTATGGCGGGGGGTGAAATGGGAGCATCTGGCGGGCAGATCGCCACCGCCGGGCCGGCGGTGGCCACCGCCGGCTTGGCGGTGGTGATCCGCCCGATATCATAATGGGCCCCTAAGTTATTAAACACTGATATAATAAAATATATATTTAAAAAAATATACAACAATAATCCATCAACGAACGTAAAAAAATGCAATGCACATCACATAATAATAACATACAAATAGCATAAACAATATAATATCACATTTTCCATCCACACAAAAAAGTAAGAAATAAAACTTACTGTTTTGTAGTTGCAGATCTTTCTCCATCCCCTCATAATAAAAAATAGGAATCCACAAAAAAGATAAAATCCAAAAGCAAAAAGCCCTCAAAAAATGCAAACATAAACAATCCAATCAAAAATCCCTCAAAGCAATCCAAAATCTGCCGATCACATAGAAAATCCAAAAAAGTATTTAAAAAAAAGAAACACTTCAGGAAACCCGAAAAAAAGGAAATCTAACTAAAAACCATCGGTTTATAATAAACCAAAAGAGATTTCCTTTAAAAACAAAAACATAAACTCCAAACTCTCATAGAAATTGTTCAGGAACATAAACCTGAAATACAAACAAGACCCACCCACTTAATAGATTACAATCCCAAATATACAAATAGACAACACTTAGCTCCTGATTATGAGTACAGCGGTCTTGAGACTACCATACCATTGGTGGCGGTCTGACTGCCCGATTACGAGGAGGACAGTTGGACTATTACAACACCGACGCAAACGCCAGGATCTTGGATCCGACAGCGGTGGCAGTGGGGAAAGTGGTGCTCCATGTGCTGATCACAACCTGACTTTCTGCTGACCTTTATAATGGGGAGACAAAGCCATGTAAAGGTTGGAAGAAAGGCAGGGAAGGTGCCCCAAACAAAGCCAGAGGGCAATTTTGCCCATTGAGTGCTGTTGTGCCCCCCTCTGTTTGCACTGTCTTGCGTGATCTGTGTGCCATGCACGACATGGTCTATGATACACAGTGCACCCGATGGCCAAGTGGCGCTGAACTGTGGCGGCATGTGATTCAGGCTCTTTCCATGAGCCAAAGCATGCCGCCGCTGTAGCACCAACGCCGCAACACCGCCAGCCCGGCATTAAGGTCGTAATGCGGTGGTCAGAATGGTGCCGGCTTGGCAGCGTTCTCCGGACCACCACAACGGCGATCTGGTGGTCAGAACACCAAACTCAAAATCAGGGTCTTAATCACAAAAATATAAATAACATCACATAATTTAACTTAAAACATTCATATATTTACATCACATTTAAAAAAATGCAAAATTACAATACAGTGCAAATTACTATCAAAAGCACATCTAAATATAAAAAAACACTACAACAACACTATATCCAACTTTTAAACATGCATAGTAAATCCCCCTACCCTCAAAACCCTTAAAAATCCTTAAGAAAGGACTTACCTGTGCGGACGAATGGCAGCACCTACCTACAACTTGGGGGTCATTACGATGGTGGAAGGCCCGCCTCCACCAGCTGTGCAGTGGCGGGCCCTCCGCCATCGCACAGCAATTTTCCCCCACCATCATAATGTCGCAAAGGCCGCCCGCCATGCTTCCGCCACAGTCTGCTAGATCCGTTGGCCAGGTGGATTAGCAGACTTAGATCCGTGGAACATGGATTAAACAGTGATAACGAATTTCATTACTTCCTGTAATGGGTGGCTAGAGATATGGGAGGTCTCCTTTGGGTAGCAGGCCAGATTGTGGACCTATGGAACATGATGACTTCTGACTCTGGCCTAGGGAATTTAGAACCGTGAGCCTATGTGGAGTGTTTAGCCAGGTTCCTCATTAATGGGATGGATGGAACAGGAAATTCGGAGCTGATTATCAATACATAATTTGGAGCCCTGATGATGGCCAAGTGTGGACGAAATTCATCAAAGACTGCCTCTGAACCCTTTTTTTGCACGAAACCATTACTTGAATAATAGATTTGTGAACATTGTGGACCGAGGCGCTCCTTTCAGGATAGGTGATAAAATATATCCAATTATTAAATATATACTAATAAACAAGTCAAAATTATTTGAAAAAATGTAATAAAAAAATGTAATAAATGTATAAAAACATAATACATTTTTTAAAATGCTAAACTTGTCAAACAATGTTGTACGAAATGTTTAAAAAATTGCAAAGTATACATTAAATAATGGTATAGAGAGTATACAATTATTTTATATATACTACTAAAAAAATTCAAATATTGTGAAAAAATGTCTTTAAAAAAGTTAATAAATGTATAAAAATTGTAAGCAATGACAAATAACAATTGAAAATGTACATTATACAAATATATTAAATAAGAAGTACTTCTGCTTTTTTACAGTTAAAAATGAACCAAAAGTATTTTACTTCATTTTGTTCAACTGTACAATAAATTGAAAATTATTTTTAAAAATGTAGAATATGTTGACATCTTTTTCTTATACTATATTTAAAAAAAAACAATCTTATACACTAAAGGAGTGATATTTACTATTCCCGCTCCGATCTAAACCAACTTGAAGAAGGTGTTGGACACCAAAGGGGTGACATTTACTATTTCCACTCCAATCAAAACAACTCGGGGAAAGTGTTGTACACTAGAAGGGTGACATTTGCTGTTTCCACTGGAATCTAAACCAACTTGGGGAAAGTACTGGATCCTAAAGGAGTGATAGGTACTATTCTCACTCCAATCCAAACCAATTGGGGAAAGTGTTGGACACTAAAATGTTGACATTCAGGCCCTCATTTTGATGGCGGTTGGATGAGCATACAACCACCATCCTTGTGGGATGGAGACCGCCCGATATGTAATTGGTGAGTCCACACTCCATATTACGATATGACCGTCGTGAATGCAGTTGGAAACATGTAGTTTACTATTGCGGCTTGTGCTGCGGCCTGGAAAAGGGCAGCAGCACAAGCCACATTAGTAAAATGCATGTCTACAAACATCCATGCACCATGCCTGGCACACAGTGCATGGATGTTTAGATGGGCACCACATGTGCACCCTGGGCACATAGTGGAGGACCACAGGTGGCGAGGGCCTTGCTAGGTGTCTCAAAAGTCCCTTTCTGACAGCCTTTTCATGGGGGTGGAACCGGCAAACTCATCTGCAAAGTGCCTCAAGGTTAAACGCTGAGCCTCACCCCTTTCCATGCATACTTGATCCCTCTGGCTAATGTCTCATACACAACATTAACATCCTCTCCTACTCTGATGACACTCAACTTATATTCTCTCTCACCGACAAGACCCCCAATACAAGAAACAAGTTCACTGCCTGCATGACTGAAGCACTAACTGGATGAAATCCAACTGTCTGAACCTCAAGACAGTTGACAAGAAAGAAGTAGTGATCTTCAGCAGGCCTCCTCACTGTAAGGCTCCAACTTGTGGACAGCCAGACCCAGACCTGCAGCCAGCACTCTTGCAAGGAACCTCGAAATCATCTTCAACAGCAAACTGGTCATGACCTCAAAAGTCAACATCACCACTGCATCCAGCTTCCACATCATGAACATGTTGAGGAAGATCTTCAAATGGCTTCCAAACATCATCAGAAGAATCACCAATCACACCCTTCTCACCACCAAGTTGGACTAGGGGAATACCCTCTACGACGGGATCACCAAGCAACTCACCAGAAGACTACAATCCAGAACACAACAGTGGGACTTAAGCTCAACCTCCCACTCAGAACTGACATCATATTACATCTAAGGAAGCTCCACTGGATCTCAATACACAAATGTACTAATTTCAAAGTCTTCACACTACATGCAAGGTTCTATACAACTTAGGCCACACCTACCTGAACAGTTGCATCTCTTTCCACAAGCAACCCAGATACCTCTACTCGCAGCACTCCTAGTCTTACAAATCCTACGTTTACACAGAACATGATCAGGAAGATGGGTACTTTCTTACATCACCCTTAAAGCATGGACAAACCTCCAACTCCAAATCAGAGCTTCCACCCTTGCTGGACTTGATCCTTTTCTGAAGGATCACCCCAAACTTTTTTCTTTGTCAAGTCCTGTTTTGATGAATTTGTTTTTGTTGGCCTTACGACTCTGGGGTCGATTCCGATTCGGGCCGGAAATCTCTCCGACCGAGCCGGACCCGGAGAGATTTCCGACCGGATCGGACCCGTGCAGTCCGACCGAGACAGAGTCCGATGCATTCGTATGCCACCGGACACGAGTCGGTCGGACTCCCATTGAACTCAATGGGAGCCGGTCGTACAACGCGTACGCGGGCTCCCATTGACTCAATCCGGTGCGAGGCGGACAAGGCGCCCCTACAGCGAGTACGCCGCGAAGCGCATCGCGGCGTACACGCACAGGTAGGGGGACCCATGGGTCCCCCTGTGTGCGACTCGCGCGGGTACGCGTACAGGGGGGTCCGACACGGACCCCCAAAGCACGGCTCCGACAGCGAGTTTGAGTCGGACGGCGCGAGTCGGTCGGAGCGGTCGAGGTGCGCATCGTACTTACCCGGCCGGAAAACGTCTCCATTGCGCGGTGCGAATCGGGTCCGAGCGAGTCGGTCGGAGCGGTACGATCCGGGTACGAGTCGGTCGGAGCGGTCGGGTCGCCCGGACGAGTCGGTCGGCGAATTCGCATCGTACTCGCTCGGCCGGACCCGCGTACGATTCGGTCGGGAAAAAGGGCTCCGAATCGGATCCGGTAAAGCCGAATCCTATTCGGAGCCCTACCGGCCGAGATCGGAATCGGCCCCTAAGTGTACTTTATAACTGCTAGCCAGTACTAAAGTGCTTGTGCTCTCTCCCTAAAATATGGGAAAATTGCCCTACACCTGATTGGCACATTTGTTTTACTTGTAAGTGTCTAGTAAACTGGTATACCATATACCCAGGGCCAGTAAATTAAATGCTACTACTGGGCATGCAGCAATTAATGTGCCACCCACTTAAGTAGCCTTTTAACACATGTCTCAGGCCTGACATTGCATCCTGTCTACAGTTTTAAACTGTCAATTTAAACCCATTGCCAGGCCTAAAACTCCCTTTTAATACATATAAGTCACCCCTAAGGAAGACTCTAAACAGCCCCTAGGACAGGGTGTAGTGTATTTAAAAACCTGGACATGTACTTTTAAGTTTGACATGTCCTGCTATTAATAAACGTGCAAATTCATTTCTCACACTGTGAGGCCTACTTCTCCAATATGATAACATTGGGTTACCTTATTACATTTAATATATCATAACATTTATTTGGAAACAGGTAGAAATGTCATCTTTGGTGTCCACTGAATTGTAATTTAAAATCCTCTTTAATAATAAAGTGTGACTTTAATTCACGATTCTGAAAATGCCACTTTTAGAAAGTTGTCATTTTCTTGTCCAAACCTTTTGGTGTTTGCAATCTGTTTCATGGGTTACATGACTAGGTGTAGTTGTCAGTTGCCCTTTGTGTATTCCTCACAGACAGCCACTCAAAATAGAAAGGGCTATCCTAGCAAAGCAGCTGTCTCAGCACAAACACAAAGAACTTCACACTAGCCTTTTGTGACCCCAGACCCAGTGGAGTCTGGGCAGGGAAGCAAGAATTACCAGCATCATCTGTGGGTGAGAAAACTCTAAAACTCTCAAACTTTCTTCCACTTCAAAGCTGGCACCATTTTAAAAACAGGACCCTCCAACCCACTATTCAATTAACTTCTGGACCTGCAGAGGAATCTCACTGGACTGCCCTGCTGCCTGTGGCCTGCCGTCTATTTCAGAGGACTGCCCTGCTGCTTGAGACCTGCGTCTCTGCTTGAATCCAGGACTTACAAAGTGAATCCAAGGGCTATTTGGTTGGCCTCCTGATCATAACTTCAGCAACAGAAAAGACTACAGTCATCCTGAAACCACACCTAGACCCAGCCTGAGTGAGATCTGACCCTCCAAGTGGTGCCCCTCCAGCCCTGGACCCTTGGAAGTGGTGTTAATTTGCTTAAATAGCCCGAAACCAAAATATGGGCCTTTAACAGGTTTCAGTCAAAAAGTGCCCCGAGACCGAAAGGAGACTAGGACCTACCTGTTCACCGATCTACCCAAGGTGCATCGCCTGTCAGCCTGACATCACGGTAATTGCTGCTACATTCTTCTCTGCAACAGCAAATACTGTGTAGTGGTTCCTAGCAGAAGGGGTATCTGGTATCATGGAGCACTTGTTGGCTACAGCCTGCAGCTTCGCCCTGCTGGAGATTTTCAACTTCCAAAAAAAGAGACTAAAGATTTAGATCTTGGTGGGACTGGTCCCACCATATCTTTTTTGGTGATCTTCCCGCCCACCGCCTTGGCGGTCCACCCGCCCAATTTAGATGTTGGCTGGGCATTGGAGGGAAGACCTCCACAGTCCCATAGACTCCACCAGGATCTGTCTCCCGCATTGATGGCATCAGAGGCTGAAAGTGCAGTTGGAGGGATTCCCGCTGAGATTCCCGCTATCCAGGTTATGAAGTGACTTTCTGTAGAGGCAACTGTGGCGAAGATACCTCCAAGCTCAGGTTGGCAGAAATGAAGATAAAGAGTTGAAAACTCAGCTTTTTTCAGGGTCCCATCAATAATTCCATCTTCAACCCCATTGTCCAGGTCCTCGTTGTGCTGCTGCTACTTGACCACGACACTCAGGCACCCCCTTGTCACCGGATTGTAAGGCAGGCTTCTGTGGCGGGTGTGCATGTACAGTCAATGGTGTGTGTATGTTGTTAGTGTGCATTGCTGTATGCTACAACAATGGACAGTACACATTACCTACATGTACATATTGACATATACACAACATATATTTGCATTGAAATGTAAATAAGTAGTACTTACCTGTCTCCACGCCACAATTTCCCTACTCCATCAGGACTCCGCTGCCAGGACACCACCAGCACAATGGAAAAATCTAAATCAGCTTGGCACAATCCAGCTGGCCTCAGGACGACAGAGTATTGTTAGCTAGCAGAGCAGACCACAGCTGCTGCAGTTTTCTGTCTCTAGCTGCAACATCTAAATATGGCAGGTGGACCACAGTCAGCTCGACGGAGTACTTGGGACTGCCGTGGGTGTCCCTGCCCACAAGAATCCACAGCCCATTTTCTCTTTGCATGTAAAGCATACACTAAACCAAGGAGCAGATGGCTTTCTCCTGTCTGTAGAGAACTTGGTACCCGAGACTTTAGAGTGGCCCTGCATATACTGAAATCGGACGCAAGACCACTATTTGTGTGCACAATATTTGGGAAATGCATGGGCAATCAGAAGGAGGGCGGTGACTCCCCCCCGGCCTAACCCTGTGAGCAGCGTACCCGACTAATTCCCCCTAAAGTACATTTGCCTTATAGGTCAGTAATCTTAAAAATGCAAGTAATACTTTTCAGTCCTGTTTACAAGTAAATATAAAATGTTTTTAATGTTTTTTACTTTATCCACAGGTGACTGAAACTCTTAGCATTTGCTTATCAATAACGGTTTCTTTGCCAAATTTTGCACATCCACGTTCTATGTTGGTAAAAACCTTGATGGAACTAATGACCTGTTTAACTGACGAATGTAATCATTAGTATCTAAGGCATCTGTATTAGAATTGGGTCTTTGCCAAGTATGTACAGATAAGTTTGCTTGCACTTTAGTAACGGGACATTGCTTAATTTGCTTAATTTGCACTTCAATCCTCTTCGTTGAATGGAACCTGCGACGAAAACCATGACCCGCTTCACTGGCGAACGTAATTGCTATTATCCAACACATTTCCATTTTAGAAACGGGACCTTGCTCAGCTTGTACATTAATCTTCCCAGTTGGTTTGAACCTGCGACAAAAACTGAGACCCACATAGTACCCTGTGGCTTTTAACTTCATGCTTTTTAACGTTTGTTAGTTCAATTTTTAAATGCAAGGTTATTTTTAGCTTCTACTGTTTTTACTACCAATGTGCACTGACTGATTCATATTGATATGTATGAAATTTACCCCTCAAATCTTTGTTTCTTTTATGGTACTTTTACCAAAATAAAGACTTTGATGTGATGGTAAGACCATCAAGATCTAAATCAGGCCCTAAATCCGAACATAGAAATCTTCAACCTGACTTCGTCCAATGGCTCCCTGTTGATGAGATCTCCTCCTTGGACACTGCTGCTGGCTGTCTAGCCCCACTGAACTTTTCCTTCTCAGACTTTTTTTTCAAAGTTTGTGTTAAGTCCGAAGGTTAGCAAACATCGGGCCCAATCCTCTTCATGTATCCAAACCGTGCTCCATCACTGTCGGTTATAGCTTTCAACTTTGCCCCGGTCTTGCGTGACTAGATGCTTGTGGTTTGCGCTTTGTTCTGTTAGGCTCTATTTTTCACTTTAAATTAAAAAAATTAAAAACTCCAGTTCTAGTGATTGGATTTATTGCTGTTTAAGTGATGTGTAAATGCTTTACACATTGCCTCTAATGAAAACCCTGACTGCTTTTGTGCCAAGTTACCAGAGGGTTAAGCACAGGTTAATTTAGTGACTATTTGTGGTTTTGAGGATTATTCCTTTTTTCGAAATGACCAACTGTCATGATCCGGCACAGCATCGGTTTAGATCCAAACATTGAATGGAATATGCCCTTTTGGCTGCTACTGAAGAGATCAGACCCATAGTTGACAGAGGTGACAATGCAGCCTTAATCCTGTTGCATTTGTCAGCTGCATTTGAGATGGTTGATAACTCTTCTCTGGTCAACTGCCTTGAAAGGATAGGTGTTAAAGGGACAGCATTGGAGGATTTTACATCTGGTCCCTTTATTCCTCCGGGCGAGGTCCCTCAGGGATCCTAATTAAGTCCAACTCTGTTTAGTGCCTACATCACTCAATTAATTGAATGTATTCAATCCTGTGGGTTCTTGAGATTTTCCCATGCCGATGATACCCAATTAGGGGTATCTGTCTCTTCAGATGCAGAAAAAGTGGCTTCATAGTTCAATACATATATGAGTAGCATTGCTCATTGGAAGCAGATGAACTGTTTGAAGCTCCCACGCTTCGTTAATCATTGGCCCCTGTGCTGGCCAAGTCCCGGAGGCATTATGCAAAAACAGGAGGGGGGCACACAGGCCCCCCCTCTCCTTGGGCTTATTAAGCATATTTCTTTTTAAATGAGGGAGCCTCTTGGACCCCCCCAGCCCTAGGGGCTGCCACCTCCCTGGGGCTTTACGATAAAACAATATGGGGGGCCTCATAGACCCACCTGCAGCCCCCTCGGATGCCATCTACCTGTGGCTTTATTTGAAAATGCAGGGGCCATGTGGACCTCCTTGCAGCCCTAGGGACAGCCACCTCCCCAGTGCTTTTTTGCATTGACTGCGGGGGGCTCATGGCCCCCTCGCAGCCCCGGAGAGCACCACCTCCCCGGGGCAAAATCCAGAAAGGAGGGGGGCCACATGGCAAGGAGATGAAATAATTTCTCCCACATGCAGGGAGCAGCATTTTAGCTGCTCCTTGAATGTGGCAGCAATGCTGGTTCTTGTTGGAGGTGGGGAGCCAACAGGGACCATGGGGCATTGAGTCTCCCACCATGGTCCCCAGCGTGGCATACTGGATACCCTGGGTTGGCTCGAGGGCACCCAGGATCAAATGGTTGAGCCCTGGGGAATGGAGTCCTCGGGGCCAAAATCAACCCAGGGAGGGGGTGCGGCGTAGCCCCCCTTCCCTTCTTTAAAACACAAAGGATCCTCGCTTCTTGGGCTTGGGGAAAGCAAATCAAGTGTGCTTTCTCTTGTATTCCACGTTGAAAAACTAGCTGAAATCCTTAATGGAGGTGAAAGCATCATTGATCTATTGGAACGCAATCTGATCTGCAGTGACTGTGAAAAGTGGTTTCTTTCTTATCGTCTCCTGGTGAGAGCAGAGTCAATGGTCCTCCCTTTTAATTACCCTGAGTATCCAAATGCCCAAAATTATCTGCAAGCTCCATCCGTTTGGCCCTGCCCTGTTTTCCTTAGTAGTTTGCAAAGGTCTTCCCACCTTTTCCCACGTTGATGGGCAGCTTACCAAACGGCCCCCAAGTGCACTTCCCGCCAATTTTGGTGATGTGTTCTTGATGCAGAGAAATACGAGAACATCTCCACCAAATCAAAAAACACTTACTTCATATTGTTAAGAGGAAGTACCTCTGTTTGGTGGAGATTCACTTCTTTGTAGTCTTGTCATCTTCTGTTGATGAGGGTTCATGTTATTACACATTTGTGGATGAAGACAGTACAGGAACAATCATATTGCCAAAATTACATGTACACAAGGTCACTGGAGACATTACCTTGTGGTCCTTTATGCAGCTGTAGGGTAGAATATGCACTAGACATATACCCGAGGTAGCACTTAGTAATTAACCAGTAGAAAGTACTCCAGTTGGGTAGACATTTTTGACAAAACTGTGGATTATTCTTGGAAAAATGAGGTTCCATTCTGGCCCTGAAGCTAATTTGGCAGAAATTAAACTTCAATGGGAAGCACTTACAAATATAAACATACCAGGTGCCCCATTTGAAGCTGCCCTTCAGTAAAGCACAAGCAATCCTAACTTCTTGGGCTTGGTGAAAGCAAAGCAAGTGTGTTTCCTCTCGTATTCCGCATTAAAAAAATAATCTGAAATCATTAATGGAGGTGAATGCATCTTTGATCTATTGGATCGCAATCTGATCTAGGGTGACTATGATGAGTAGTTTCTTTCTCGTCATCTCCTGGTGAGAGCGGAGTCAATTGCTCTCCCTTTTAATTACCCAGAGTATTCAAATCCCCCAAATCATCTGCAAGCTCTGCCCGTACGGCTGCCCAGTTTTTCTTAGTAGTATGAAATGGTCTTCCCGCCTTTTCCCAAGTTGATGGACAGCTTACCAAAGGCCCTGGGCGCATTTTGCGGACACGTTCTTGATGCAGTTTAATAGGAGGACATCACCACCAAACAAAGAAGCACTTACTTCATAAAGTTAAGAGCAAGTACCCTTGATTGGTAGAAATTCCTCTCTTCGTAGTCTTGTCATCTTCTTTAGCAAGGATTCATGTTGTCACAGATTTGTGGCTCAAAACCTCAAGGAACAATCACATTTACGAAATTGCATGCACACAAGGTCACTGGAGACATTTCCTCGTAGTCCATTACGTAGCTGTAGTGTAGATTACGCACTAGACATTTACCCAACAAGGTGGCATTTACTAATTAGCCAATACAAAGTACTCCAGTTCGATAGACATTCTGTGCTAAACTGTTGACTCTTGTTGGATAAAGGGGCAAGTGAGGTTTTGTTCTGGCCCAGTCACACACAGCTACTGACATACCCAACACAGACACTCAGACACCAACTCACACACCCATTCACCACTCTCACATGCACTTACGGACCCACATAGCCACTCACACACCAACACATATACCCATACACCCACTCACCCCCCCACATAACCACTCATGCATCCACTCATACACCCACTCACACACCCATACAGTCACTGATACATCTACTCAGAGACCCAGTGAACCACTCACACACCCACTCAAACACCAACACAGACAGTCAGACACTCATTCACATACCCATTCTGTCACTCTCACATCTACTTACAGACCCACACAGCCACTCACTCACACACTCACTCACACACCCATACAGTCACTCACACACCCTCACAGGCCTGACAAAACCACTCACAGACTTATACAGTCACTTGCACACCTACTCACTGACCAATACAGCCACTCACATACCTACAAACCACTAACAAACTCACTCACAGACCCTAAAGCCACTCACATACCCACTCATAACCCCATACAGCCAATCACACCCCTACAAGCACTCACATACCCACTTATAAATCCACAAAACCACTCACACAGCCACTCATAGACCCACACACCCACTAAGGCACCCATTCACTGACCATACAGCTACTCACACACCCACTCTCAAAGGTTAGAGGTTGCAGTAAGGGAATAATTTTTTTTTAAAAACTTAAAAATTCACATACCAAAGATTACAGAAACAGTATAGTTAGGAAATAGAATTTTAAAAAAGTAGAAATTCGCTCAAAAAATCAAAGCTTACAGGGACGTTATAGTTAGGAAATAGAATTAAAAAACCTTAAAATTCAGTGGAAAAAACAAAGGTTACAGGGACGTTATAGTTAGGCTCAGATTTCACTTGTACAAAACCAGTGAAATTCAGCAACTATAGTTACCTGAGCTAACTATAACTTACGCCCCCTCAATGCACTGCTTATATCCTCACATTTTACATCACTCATGACATGGTCAGTGACATCACTGATTACATCACTACTGACACCTCAAATGACATCACTGATACATCACTGATTACATCATCCAGTGAGTGTAAGTATTTGTAAACATTTCTGAGACTTAGAGATATATACTAAGCTACTGCATAGGTTAAATTACTATTCTTTCATATGAATCACAGCAGCTAAAATGGTAACCCTATTGATTTTTAAACATCTTAAGAATCCTTTTGTGTACTTGCCTCAAGACTGTTTTATTTTTAAAAATAATCAATTAAATCAAGCAGGCATAGCAGCCACCCCATCAAACTGTTCTTTCTATCCGCTCTTGTTCCAAATCTCCTCGTTCAGTAAGTTAAATAGGCCCTAGATATGGCTCTTGAACAGATAATGCTGCCAGTATAGAAAGTGAATTAAAGAGTTAATTTAGCTGACAGATAAACCAGTCTTCCGCTCTATTGAATTCAGATTGACAAAAGCTTGCAAGAACCAAGCTACTGCTTCATAATTCACCACTAGGGCTATTGTGCTTGGTATGGATTGGGCACAGATACCAGAAATGTGAAGTAGATTCTGACCAGACATGTTTGTCAAAGAAACACTTTTATTGTGCAGATGAGAGGTCACATGATGAACAAATGTTGATCTGCAGAGCCAGGTACTTCATTGGCTCTTATAAATTGTTCTAGCTCAAATTCCACAAGTTCATATCTTTTTATGACTACTATCATCCATGTTTTATCAAAATTATCAATTAATTTGTTTTCGTCAACATAATTTTGGGATGCTATTCAACCACTCTGTAATCCAGTGCTAGTTTGGGCCATTATCATAAATGTAGAACAAAGTAGGCTTGTGTTCATCCAGCAGTTTGGGGGAGGAAGGGTATCATTGCCCCTTTGACTTCCACCCAAAAACTACTAATATAGATATTTAATAAAATTGAAAAAAGGGCACATCCGTTCCTTACTCCTTGCTTGGGGAATCAATATAATCCCAAGGACCCATCCATCTTTAGTTAATCATTCTGTGGTTTGTGTTTAAGTGTAAAGGCAAGGTTTTAGTCTTCCCATTTCGAAGTAACAAGTCATATTCTAGATCATAAAAACGTTTAGGGTGCAGTTCCATTAGAATATGCTGAATTAAATTGCATCTTTGTCATTTTCATATGCTGGATATACTGTAGTTTGTCAGTGGTAACAGAACTAATATATTGATAGGAAACTACACAGATGTGAGGAACAAGATGTATGATACCCAGTATTCCAGACCTCAAGAGTGCATAGTGCCACTTGATCTATCTTTACTCCTACTTCCCTGTCTTCCAATGGACAACTATCTTCACTTTTCAGGTGACATAAATGTTGATGGGCTGCCAGTTCAAGGGCTTCCACCAGTGGAGACCGCAGAATCTCCTCCGGTCAATCTCATGCACATAATGCACCTCTAAATAAGGCAGACAAACAGTGGAATATGTGGGGTTTGTGGTCTGACGATTGACAGTGAGGATCTTGCTCCTCCAAATTGTAAATACACTCCCAAGCATGTATTTGTGGTAACTGCAACACATGCCATCTCTGTTTTTATTATTCTTGAGCTGCTCTATTGACAAATGTACGTGTCATGACACACTTATGATGTGTAAACCAATAAGGAAAAGGGTATCTGAGCATGATGACTGCTTTTTCAAATTTCAAATTCAAAAAGACCAACTTTTGCCTATTGACGGAATAAAACCCTCAACAATTATCTAATAAGAGCTAAATAATGCAGGATGACTAATCAAAAAACAGAATTGACAACAATAAATGGCATATACCCATGTCTGAGTTGAACCCATCGTAATTATTTTATTAAGAGTCCAGAACTAGTCCACCCTTTAAGAGGAGAACAAATACCACTAACACAATATACTACAAAAGACACCGGGACCTGTATTTACTTAATTAAGTGCCCATGTGAGAAGGCATATGTAAGAAAAACTAGCATAGCGAACAAGGTGAGAATCACAGAACACAAGAGTAATATTAGAACAAACAACTTAAAAGCACCAGTAGCAGTACTTTTGAAGGAACATGCACACAACAACAAACATATCAAGTTTCAAATCTTGAAAATGATACAGACACCAAGAAGCGGTGGAAACTTAAAAGCATTATAGGCTCAAAAAGAGTTCTATTGGATTCAACGTTTTAATATGCTACAACCAGCAGGACTACATTTAAAAAAAAGTTTCATCTGAATGGCATGAACAGGGTTAAGGTTTGAAGTGGGATGTGTGCACTGCAGAGATAAATAAATGTTAGATGTTAAACAATAGAATTATGCTCCAGGTTGCATTGTGGTATTTAGCATGAATCACTGACATAATATTGAGGTAAAAGTATAGTTTGACACAAATATTGTGTCAAAAATGTTGTTTTCCTAAAATATTGTGTCCCTATACTTATAATGGTAAGTACAAACATTTTGGAAATAAAATATCGTTTAACACTATTTTCATCCAAAAGCAAACAAAAATATAATCCTTTTTAATATCTATATATTTTAAAGTAGTACATCTTAAATATTTTAGTATAACACATTAATATTATGTAAATTACATAAAATCCACTAATACTTACTATAAATATCTACTTTTATAAGCACACACACACATATTTGTCTGTTTATAAATATGTATATATATCTAGTGTAGCACAATTATTCAAAATATATATTTTACATCATTTTAAATTTATGTTATTTTTTTATTTAAATCTATGAAAAGCATATTATCATATACATATATATTTAAATTTATCAATGCAATTACAAACTGTTAAATAAATAAAATATAAAACAAAAAACAATTACAAAAAATATTATAAAATTACAAAAAATGTAAACTAATTAATATAAAATTAAAAACACAAACAAATACAAATATATGTATATAGATAGATAGATAGATATAGATAGACATATATATGTAACCAATAATAGGAAAAGTATTGGAATCTGGGAATATTAGATATAATATTTCCACTCCAGTTTATGCAAAAGTAATGAAACTGTTTGACCTTGGAGGGGGTACATTTATTATTCCCACTACAAATGGTGCAACAGTAAGGAAAGTGTTGGATTTAGGAGGGGATAGATTTGCTATTCCCACTCCAAACAGCATAACAGTTGGGAAAGTGTTGGATTTCGGAGGGATTAGATTTACTATTACCACCCCAAACAGTGCAAAAGTAGGGAAAGTGTTGGACTTCGGACAGGCTAGATTTACTATTCCCACTTCAGTCTATGCAACAGCAGGGAAATTGTTGGACTTCAGGGAGGTTAAGCAACAGTACAGAAAGCATTAGATTTTCGAGGGGCTACATTTATTATTACAACTCCAGTCAGTGTTACAATAGGGAAAGTGTTGGACTTCTAAGGGGTTACATTTACTATTCGTACTCAAAACAGCACAAAAGTAGGGAAAGTGTTAGACTTTGGGGCAGTTACATTTACTATTCCCACTCCAAAAAGTCAATAGTAGGGAAAGTGTTGGACTTCAAGGGGATACAATGTACTATTCCTACTGAAGCTTTGGACTTCAGAGAGGAAAGATATACTATTCCCACTCCAATCTATGCAACAATAAGGAAAACGTTGGATGTTAGAGGGGTTAAATTTACTAATCCTGCTCCAGTCTAAGCAATAGGAGGGAAAGTACTTAATTTCAAACACATTAAATATTTGAGTAACCCTATTAATAAAAAATAATACTAAACTCTTAATATAAACATCAATAACTAACATTATATATGCATATATATATGTGTGTATATATATATATATATATATATTATCTACTGGCGGTCGCCAGTAGATAGTTATAGTTAGGACCTATTTTCCATAGGAAATCCACGACATTCTATTTGAAATAACTCTTGCGTCGGTTGACGAATCTTCGCGAAATTTTCAAACTTTATGGCCCGCTCCGGTCCGCTCCTACCCTGAAAGTCTCAGGGTGATTCGTCAAGCGGGGGCCGAGAAAAAAGGGGGTCCCAAAACATGTTTTCCCCATTCATTTTCCCATAGGAAACTTTAGACACGGCTACAGCTCGAACTGCTGAACGGAATTACACCAAATTTGGCAAAGAGGTAGTTCTTGGTTCAGAAAGAACCCTTTTGTTAAATGGTGTAAATCCGTTCAGTAGTTGCAGAGAAATTAAAAAATAAGAGTCAAAAAATCAATTTCCCATAGGAAACTTTATGCAAGGCTACAGCCCGAACTGCTGAACGGAATTACACCAAATTTGGCAAAGAGGTAGTTCTTGGTTCAAAAAGAACCCTTTTTGTTAAATGGTGTAAATCCGTTCAGTAGTTGCTGAGAAAATCAAAAGTAAAAACACATATATATCTGGGCGGAGCCTAACCACACATGTCATCGTGAGATCTGATTGGCTGTCAGCACTTCATCCTGGAATTGCTGGCAGCCATCTTGGGACCAATATAAATGATAGTACCCCATTGAAATGCATTGTAGTGAATCGAAGATTTTGAGGGTTACCAAAAGGAGAACTATAAAGGGTGATAACAGACTTTAGTTACATTAGAATTCATTTGTTGATGGTACCATACTAATTTCAGGAATTGTGGTGTGTTCTAAGGTGATTTTACCCTGTGAAAAACCTTCTGCTGGGATATCATGAATCATGTTTGAGAGAAAACTATTTTCACATGCTTGTCCCATACAGTTTTGGAAGGTGCCCCAGAAGCTAAAATGAGAGCATATTTTCTGTAAATTCACATTATCTTTCTCAGTCATGTGAGAATGAAGTCTGACATTCTCAGTAAAACATGTACATCCAACAAGGGCAGAGACTGTCAGTTGATTCCTTTGTGTTCTACTGCAGCTTCCCAGAGTGTTCTAAAGAACAACTAAAGTGCTAACAGCCTTACTTATGACAAAAGTATGGCACACCTGAAGCCATCTTGATTGGAATAAACTGGTAACACTTAAAACATTTAATTTAAAAAGGAACAAAATGATGGGGTTCATCTTGTCATAGAAATTATGGTTAGTGCTCTGGAAAGAAAAATTAGGACATGTTTCAAGTGTGAGCTCAAATATCTTCCTGTTATATTTCAACAGGAGCAGCCTGTCAGTTGATGCCTTTGTGTTCTACTGCAGCTTCCCAGAGTGTTCTAAAGAACAACTAGAGCGCTAACAGTCTTACTTATGACAAAAGTATGGCACACCTGAAGCCATCTTGATTGGAATAAACTGGTAACACTTAAAACATTTAATTTAAAAAGGAACAAAATGAGGGGGTTCATTTTGCCATAGAAATTATGGTTAGTGCTGTAGAAAGAAAAATTAGGACATGTTTTAAGTGAGATCTCAAATATCTTCCTGTTATATTTCAACAGGAGCAGCCTGTCAGTTGATGCCTTTGTGTTCTACTGCAGCTTCCCAGAGTGTTCTAAAGAACAACTAGAGTGCTAACAGCCTTACTTATGACAAAAGTATGGCACACCTGAAGCCATCTTGATTGGAATAAACTGGTAACACTTAAAACATTTAATTTAAAAAGGAACAAAATGAGGGGGTTCATTTTGCCATAGAAATTATGGTTAATGCTGCAAAAGAAAATTTAGTGCATGTTTTAAGTGAGATCTCAAATCCTCTTCTATTTCATTAGAAAATTCTGACATGCAGACTGAAACAATCACTTTCAATACCAGGAGTAGACTTCCAGTTAACTCCTTGGTGAGCAGTAGCTTTACTACAGTGATCTAATGAACAACTAGAGTAATAACATTCTGAATTTATGGCAAATGTGTGACACATCTGAATGCCTTCTTGATGGAATCAAAGTAAAAACTGAAAGCATTTCCTACTGAGGAGACTGCAGTAAATGAGGAAATTAGGAAACTTCATAACAAAGAAGTCTTCCAAGATGGCCACCAGTGAAAAAAGAGCCCAAATGTAGCACAAATATTACCCAGATGTAGCCCACATATAGCCCAATGACAAAAGTGTGCAAAACACTTTTTATTTTTAGTTTTTTGCAGTTTTATGTAGTGCAGACTGGTCAGGTATTGGAGCGTTGCATCTTAAAACATGACCCCCCTACACTACAAAAACACCACTGCACTACCCTAAACCCTAAAACACTACCCCAGCACGACCCCCTACACTAAACAAGCACCACTGCACTATCCTAAACCCTAAAACACTACCCCCAGCATGACCCCCTACACTACACAAACACCACTGCACTACCCTAAACCCTAAAACACTACCCCAACACCACTGCACTAACCTAAATCCTAAAACACTACCCCCAGCACGACCCCTACACTACCCAAACACCACTGCACTACCCTAAAACATGACTTCCTACACTACACAAACACCACTGCACTACACTAAACCCTAAAACACTACCCCCAGCACGACCCCCTACACTACACAAGCACCACTGCACTACCCTAAACCCTAAAACACTGCCCCCAGCACGACCCCCTACACTACACAAACACCACTGCACTACCTTAAACCCTAAAACACTACCCCCAGCATGACCCCCTACACTACCCAAACACCACTGCACTAACCTAAATCCTAAAACACTACCCCCAGCACGACCCCTACACTACCCAAACACCACTGCACTACCCTAAAACATGACCCCCTACACTACACAAACACCACTGCACTACCCTAAACCCTAAAACACTACCCCCAGCAAGACCCCTACACTACACAAGCACCACTGCACTACCCTAAACCCTAAAACACTACCCCCAGCACGACCCCTACACTGCCCGAACACCACTGCACTGCCCTAAACCCTGAAACACCAGCCCCTGCACGACCCCCTACACTGCCCGAACACCACTGCACTGCCCTAAACCCTGAAACACCACCCCTTCACGACCCCCTACACTGCCAGAACACCACTGCACTGCCCTAAACCCTGAAACACCACCCCCAGCATGACCCCTACACTGCCCTAACACAACTGCACTGCCCTAAACCCTGAAACACTACCCCCAGCAAGACCTCCTACACTGCCCGAACACCACTGCACTGCCCTAAACCCTGAAACATCACCCCCAGCAAGACCCCCTACACTGCCCGAACACCACTGCCCTAAACCCTGAAACACCACCCCCAGCACGACCCCCTACACTGCCCGAACACCACTGCACTGCCCTAAACCCTGAAACACCACCCCCAGCAAGACCCCCTACACTGCCCGAACACCACTGCACTGCCCTAAACCCTGAAACACCACCCCCTGCACGACCCCCTACACTGCCCGAACACTACTGCACTGCCCTAATCCCTGAAACACCAATCCCAACATGACCCCCTACACTGCACGAACACCACTGCACTGCCCTAAACCCTAAAACACTACCCCCAGCAAGACCCCCTACACTGCCCGAACACCACTGCACTGCCCTAAACCCTGAAACACCACCCCCAGCAAGACCCCTACACTGCCCGAACACCACTGCCCTAAACCCTGAAACACCACCCCCAGCAAGACCCCCTACACTGCCCGAACACCACTGCACTGCCCTAAACCCTGAAACACCAGCCCCAGCACGACCCCTACACTGCCCGAACACCACTGCACTGCCCTAAACCCTGAAACACCACCCCCTGCACGACCCCTACACTGCCCGAACACCACTGCACTGCCCTAAACCCTGAAACACCACCCCCAGCCCGACCCCCTACACTGCCCGAACACCACTGCACTGCCCTAAACCCTGAAACACCACCCCTGCACGATCCCCTACACTGCCCGAACACTACTGCACTGCCCTAAACCCTGAAACACCACCCCCAGCACGACCCCCTACACTGCACGAACACCACTGCACTGCCCTAAACCCCCAAACACTACCCCCAGCAAGACCCCCTACACTGCCCGAACACCACTGCCCTAAACCCTGAAACACCACCCCCAGCAAGACCCCCTACACTGCCATTACACCACTGTACTGCCCTAAACCCTGAAACACCACCCCCAGCATGACCCCCTACACTGCCCGAACACCACTGCACTGCCCTAAACCCTGAAACACCACCCCCAGCACGACCCCCTACACTGCCCGAACACCACTGCACTGCCCTAAACCATGAAAGACCAGCCCCAGCACGACCCCCTACACTGCCCGAACACCACTGCACTGCCCTAAACCCTGAAACACCACCCCCAGCACGACCCCCTATACTGCCCGAACACCACTGCACTGCCCTAAACCCTGAAACACCAGCCCCAGCACAACCCCGTACACTGCCCGAACACCACTGCACTGCCCTAAACCCTGAAACACCAGCCCCAGCACGACCGCCTACACTGCCCGAAAAACACTGCACTGCCCTAAACCCTGAAACACCAGACCCAGCACGACCCCCTACACTGCCCGAACACCACTGCACTACCCTTAACCCTCAAACACCAGCCCCAGCACGACCCCCTACACTGCCCGAACACCACTGCACTGCCCTAAACCCTGAAACACCAGCCTCAGCAAGACCCCCTACACTGCCCGAACACCACTGCACTGCCCTAAACCCTGAAACACCACCCCCAGCAAGACCCCCTACACTGCCCGAACACCACTGCACTAAAGCCTGAAACACCACCCCCAGCAAGACCACCTACACTGGCCGAACACCTCTGCACTGCCCTAAACCCTGAAACACCACCCCCTGCACGACCCCCTACACTGCCCAAACACCACTGCACTGCCCTAAACCCTGAAACACCACCCCCTGCACGACCCCCTACACTGCCCGAACACCACTGCACTGCCTTAAACCCTGAAACACCACCCCTCAGCACGACACCCTACACTGCCCGAACACCACTGCACTGCCCTAAACCCTGAAACACCACCCCCAGCACGACCCCCTACACTGCCCAAACACCACTGCACTGCCCTAAACCCTGAAACACCACCCCCTGCACGACCTCCTACACTGCCGGAACACCACTGCACTGCCCTAAACCCTGAAACACCACCCCCAGCACGACCCCCTACACTGCCCGAACACCACTGCACTGCCCTAAACCCTGAAACATCAACCCCAGCAAGACCCCCTACACTGCCTGAACACCACTGCCCTAAACCCTGAAACACCACCCCCTACACTGCACGAACACCACTGCACTGCCCTAAACCCTGAAACACCACCTCCAGCAAAACCCCCTACACTGCCAGAACACCATTGCACTGCCCTAAATCCTGAAACACTAGCCCCAGCATGACCCCCTACACTGCCCAAACACCACTGCACTGCCCTAAACCCTGAAACACCACCCCCAGCACGACCCCCTACACTGCCCGAACACCACTGCACTGCCCTAAACCCTGAAACACCAGCCCCAGCAAGACCCCCTACACTGCCCGAACACCACTGCCCTGCCCTAGACTCTGAAACACCAGCCCCAGCAAGACCCCCTACACTGCCCGAACACCACTGCACTGCCCTAAACCCTGAAACACCAGCCCCAGCATGACCCCCTACACTGCCCGAACACCACTGCACTGCGATAAACCCTGAAACACCAGCCCCAGCACGACCACCTACACTGCCTGAACACCACTGCACTGCCCTAAACCCTGAAACACCAGCCCCAGCACAACCCCTACACTGCCCGAACACCACTGCACTGCCCTAAACCCTGAAACACCACCCCCAGCAAGACCCCCTACACTGCCCGAACACCACTGCACTAAAGCCTGAAACACCACCCCCAGCAAGACCACCTACACTGGCCGAATACCACTGCCCTGCCCTAAACCCTGAAACACCACCCCCTGCACGACCCCCTACACTGCCCAAACACCACTGCACTGCCCTAAACCCTGAAACACCACCCCCTGCACGACCCCCTACACTGCCCGAACACCACGGCACTGCCTTAAACCCTGAAACACCACCCCTAAGCACGACACCCTACACTGCCCGAACACCACTGCACTGCCCTAAACCCTGAAACACCACCCCCAGCACGACCCCCTACACTGCCCGAACACCACTGCACTGCCCTAAACCCTGAAACACCACCCCCTGCACGACCTCCTACACTGCCGGAACACCACTGCACTGCCCTAAACCCTGAAACACCACCCCCAGCACGACCCCCTACACTGCCCGAACACCACTGCACTGCCCTAAACCCTGAAACATCAACCCCAGCAAGACCCCCTACACTGCCTGAACACCACTGCTCCTAAACCCTGAAACACCACCCCCTACACTGCACGAACACCACTGCACTGCCCTAAACCCTGAAACACCACCTCCAGCAAAACCCCCTACACTGCCTGAACACCATTGCACTGCCCTAAATCCTGAAACACTAGCCCCAGCATGACCCCCTACACTGCCCAAACACCACTGCACTGCCCTAAACCCTGAAACACCACCCCCAGCACGACCCCCTACACTGCCCGAACACCACTGCACTGCCCTAGACTCTGAAACACCAGCCCCAGCAAGACCCCCTACACTGCCCGAACACCACTGCACTGCCCTAAACCCTGAAACACCAGCCCCAGCATGACCCCCTACACTGCCCGAACACCACTGCACTGCCCTAAACCCTGAAACACCAGCCCCAGCACGACCACCTACACTGCCCGAACACCACTGCACTGCCCTAAACCCTGAAACACCAGCCCCAGCACAACCCCCTACACTGCCCGAACACCACTGCACTGCCCTAAACCCTGAAACACAAGCCCCAGCATGACCCCCTACACTGCCCGAACACCACTGTACTGCCCTAAACCCTGAAACACCAGCCCCAGCACGACCCCCTACACTGTCCGAACACCACTGCACTGCCCTAAACCCTGAAACACCACCTGCACGACCCCTAACACTGCCCGAACACCACTGCACTGCCCTAAACCCTGAAACACCACCCCCTGCAGCACCCCCTACACTGCCCGAACACCACTGCACTGCCCTAAACCCTGAAACACCACCCCCTGCACCGCCCCTTACACTGCCCGAACACCACTGCACTGCCCTAAACCCTGAAACACCACCCCCAGCACGATCCCCTTTACTGCTCGAACACCACTGCACTGCCCCAAACCCTGAAACACCACCCCCAGCACGACCCCCTACACTGCCCGAACACCACTGCCCTAAACCCTGAAACACCACCCCCTGCACGACCCCCTACACTGCCCGAACACCACTGCACTGCCCTAAACCCTGAAACACCACCCCCTACACTGCCCGAACACCACTGCACTGCCCTAAACCCTGAAACACCACCCGCAGCATGACCCCCTACACTGCCCGAACACCACTGCACTGCCCTAAACCCTAAAACACCACCCCCAGCATTACCCCCTACACTGCCCAAACACCACTGTACTGCCCTAAACCCTAGAACACTTCCCCCAGCACGACCCCCTACACTACCCGAACACCACTGCACTACCCTAAACCCTAAAATACTACCCCCAGCACAACCCCCTACACTACCCGAACACGACTGCACTGCCCTAAACCCTCAAACACTCCCCCAGCACGACCCCCTACACTACCCGAACACCACTGCACTGCTCTAAACCCTAAAACACTATCCCCGCATGACCCCCTACACTACCCAAACACCAATGCACTACCCTAATCCCTAAAACACTACCCCCTGCATGACCCCTACACTACCCTAAACCGTAAAACACTACCCCCGCACGACTCCCTACACTTCCCAAAGACCACTGAACTACCCTAAACCCTAAAACACGACCTCCTACACTACACAAACTCCACTGCACTACCCTAAACCCTAAAACACTACCCCTACACTACACAAACACCACTGCACTACCCTAAACCCTAAAACACTACCCCCAGCAGTACCCCTACACTACCCAAACACCACTGCACTAACCTAAACCCTAAAACACTACCCCCAGCAGTACCCCCTACACTACCCAAACACCACTGCACTACCCTAAATCACTACCCCCAGCACGACCCCCTACACTACCCAAACACCACTGCACTACCCTAAACCCTAAAACACTACCCCCAGCACGACCCCCTACACTACCCAAACACCACTGCACTACCCTAAACCCTAAAACACTCCCCCAGCACGACTCCCTACACTACCCAAACACCACTGCACTACCCTAAACCCTAAATCTACCCCCAGCATGACCCCCTACACTTCACAAACACCACTGCACTACCCTAAACCCTAAAACACTACCCCCAGCACGACCCTCTTCACTACCTAAACACAACTGCACAATTTGTTACAGGCGTTGCAACGCAGGCCTGTGGTGCTTACTGGAAGTACCTAGTGGGCTAGTTGGGCCCCAGGGACCCTCAGGATTCAAGGTGACCTAATCCTCCAACTTAAAACACACCACGGGGCGCGTTTGCACAGTGGTGAAGGGAGGGGCGGGCCTCAGGTGACATGTGCGCAAACACGCCCTGTGGTGCGTTTTAAGTTGTGGCAATTAATTCCCTTTGAATCCTGAGGGACCCTGGGGGCCAACTAGCCCACCAGGTACCTTCAGTAAGCACAACAGAGTTGCGTTGCAGAGAGGTGAAAAAGGTGCGTGGCCTCGGAACGCCTCTCTGCAACTCAGCTCTGTGGTCCTAACTGTAGGTACCTGGGGGCTAGTTGGGCCCCAGGGACCCTCAGAATTCAAGGGGACTTAATCCCGCAACTTAAAACGCGCCACGGGGTGCGTTTGCACACATGTCACCTCAGGCCCCCTCCCTTCACCACTGTGCAAACGCGCCCTGTAGCGCGTTTTAAGAGGTAGTTTTAATCCCCCTGCCCTATTATGTACTAGGGACTTGCAGAGGAGGTCATGCTAATCACAGGGGTACCCCAACGCATAGTGTTCCCTAGTGTATGTAGGTGTTTTCACTGTATTCTAAGTGTCTTTTAGCATAGCACTGGCTCTGGTTAGTCAGAGTCAGTTACCACCAGTACCCGTCTGAAAAAGTTGTGGGCACAGGATGATTTTGCAACAAGGCCTCTTTCTGCTCCTCTGTTGGTTCTTTCTGCACATCTTTTGCTTCTTTCTGTGCGTTTTTTCTTCTTTCTTCACATGTCCTA
This sequence comes from Calotriton arnoldi, assembly GCA_963921515.1. Taxonomy (NCBI): domain Eukaryota; kingdom Metazoa; phylum Chordata; class Amphibia; order Caudata; family Salamandridae; genus Calotriton; species Calotriton arnoldi. The sequence continues at coordinate 2,909 of CAWUFW010020284.1, read as the reverse complement.
CCTCTGTAGGCATAGTTAGAAACTAGCATTTAAAAAAACCTTTGAAATTCACTTAAAAAATCATAGGTTTCAGGCACGTTATAGTTAGAAATTAGCATTTAAAAAACCTTTGAAATTCACTGAAAAAACCATAGGTTTCAGACACGTTATAGTTAGAAATTAGCATTTAAAAAACCTTTGAAATTTACTGAAAAAACCATAGGTTTTAGGGACAGTTATAGTTAGTTGGACATTTCACTCGTACAAAACCATAGAAATTCCCCGTTATAGTTAGTTCAGCTAACTATAACTCGCGCCCCCGCAATGCACTGCTGATGACGTCACATATTACATCACTCATGACATGGTCAGTGACATCACTGATGACATCACTGATGACATCTCAAATGACATCACTGATGACATCATCCATGTGATAATTTCATGCATCTTCTCACACCCTAATATAACTTTTGATACACCCACTCTAAATTACAGACTGCCATTCTCAAAACCATAGACACTCCAACACCAAAAACGACATACCCACTCACTGATTCTTAGGTCTACACACACATCCACTCACTCACCCGTACAGTCACTCATACTTAGTCACTCAGTACAGGACTATCATATGCACTCATACACCTATATAAACACTCACACACCACCACTCATCCATAGAGGTACTCACACACCTAGTCAGTCATGCAAAAAACTTAATCACACACCCATTTACTCACCTATACAGTTATACACACACCAGCTCACTTACTCATACAAATACTAGCACATTCTTACGCTCTTATACAATCACTGATACAAGTACACACTCATCCATACAGCCACTCTCACAATCACACACTCTCACTTATAGCCATTTATATACTCCAACACACATATATACTGCCTTTCACATATGTAGTTACTCACACATGTACCACTGAGATATACATTCAATCACTAACACACCCATACACACACTCACCCACCCATACAGTCCATCACAGATGCACTCTTGAAACCATGCACCCAGTGAATCACCAACTCACACATCTATGCACAGAGTCACACACACCCCACCAACACAAACACTCAGGCACCCATACAGATACTAAGACAATCAATCAATAACCCATGTAGACACTCATGTAGCTATTCAGAAAGCCATGCAGCCGCTTACAAACCAACAGACAGACGGATACAGACATTCACACAGTTTAGTCACTAACCCATGCATTCAGTAAGATACATTTAATCACTCACTTGTAGAGTCAGTCACTCACGTACTAAATCATCCATTCAGACACTTATACACCCACTCATTCTTCAATACGCCTTTCCCTATATATATTAAACATATTTAAACTTTACAGAAACACACAGTCACTGGATGATGTCATCAGTGATGTCATCAGTGATGTCATTTGAGATGTCATCAGTGATGTCATCAGTGATGTCACTGACCATGTCATGAGTGATGTAATATGTGACGTCATCAGCAGTGCATTGCGGGGGCGTGAGTTATAGTTAGCTGAACTAACTATAACGGGGGAATTTCTATGGTTTTGTACGAGTGAAATGTCCAACTAACTATAACTGTCCCTAAAACCTATGGTTTTTTCAGTGAATATATATATATATATATTTATATTACCTACTGGCGGTCGCCACTAGGTAGTTATAGTTAGGACCACGTTTCCATAGGAAATCAGCACTATTCTGATTTGATAATAACTTTGGCGTCGTTTGATGAATCTTTGTGAAATTTTCCAACTTGTTGCGGCGCTTTCCAGGTCAGCTCCTATCCTGAAAGTCTCGGGGTGATTCGGCAAGCGGGGACGAGAAAAAGGGGGTCCCAAAACGTGTTTTCCCCATGCAATTTTCCATAGGAACCTTTAGTCGCAGCTACAGCCCGAACTGCTGAACGGAATTACACCAAATTTGCCAAAAAGGTAGCCCTTGGCTCAGGGTCGTGCCTTTTGCTTAAATGGTGTAAATCTGTTCAGTAGTTCCTGAGAAATGTGAAAAAGAAAACACATATATATCTGAGCGGAGCCTAACCACACATGTCATCGTGAGATCTGATTGGCTGTCAGCACTTCATCCTGGAATTGCTGGCAGCCATCTTGGGACCAATATAAATGATAGTACCCCATTGAAATGCATTGTAGTGAATTGAAGATTTTGAGGGTTACCAAAAGGAGAACTATAAAGGGTGATAACAGACTTTAGTTACATTAGAATTCATTTGTTGATGGTACCATACTAATTTCAGGAATTGTGGTGTGTTCTAAGGTGATTTTACCATGTGAAAAACCTTCTGCTGGGATATCATGAATCATGTTTGAGAGAAAACTATTTTCACATGCTTGTCCCATACAGTTTTGGAAGGTGCTCCAGAAGCTAAAATGAGAGCATAATTTCTGTAAATTCACATTATCTTTCTCAGTCATGTGAGAATGAAGTCTGACATTTTCAGTAAAACATGTACATCCAACAAGGGCAGAGACTGTCAGTTGATTCCTTTGTGTTCTACTGCAGCTTCCCAGAGTGTTCTAAAGAACAACTAGAGTGCTAACAGCCTTACTTATGACAAAAGTATGGCACACCTGAAGCCATCTTGATTGGAATAAACTGGTAACACTTAAAACATTTAATTTAAAAGGAACAAAATGATGGGGTTCATTTTGTCATAGAAATTATGGTTAGTGCTGTAGAAAGAAAAATTAGGACATGTTTCAAGTGTGATCTCAAATATCTTCCTGTTATATTTCAACAGGAGCAGCCTTTCAGTTGATGCCTTTGTGTTCTACTGCAGCTTCCCAGAGTGTACTAAAGAACAACTAGAGCGCTAACAGTCTTACTTATGACAAAATTAAGGCACACCTGAAGCCATCTTGATTGGAATAAAATGGTAACACTTAAAA